>CM033642.1:253723987-253942328 GCA_019512145.1 Engystomops pustulosus | reverse complement strand
TTCAGTGTATGAGGGCGAGGGGTGAGCACAAGAGGCTTACAGTCTATGAGGATGAGGGGTGACACAAGAGCTTACCGTCTATGAGGATGAGGGCAGAAACAGAGCTAAAGTATATGAGGATGAGGGGGTGACACATGATGTTTACAGTCTAGGAGGATGAGGGGGTGACACAAGGGCTACCGTCTATGAGGAGAGGAGGTAACACAAGAGGTTACAGTCTATGAGGAGAGGGGGTGAAAGATGATCTTTACCAGTTCTATAGGATGAGGGGGTCCTACCGGCGATCTCCTGTGAGCACCGCGAGTATGCGGTACGCGGGGGAGTGCCCTTCTCCGGGCAGCACGCTATCGTCGCGTATTGTCCTCCCCTTTTCTACGTCGGGAAGTATAACCTGCGTTGCTACGCTTGGGTGAGGGTAGCGGGTTCCCGGCTCCCGTGTTTTTCGGAATTCTCGCCCAAGAGTATCGGCCGGTCCCGACTTTGATCTCATTGCTTCGGCCGGAAAAACGGCAACTCCGCGCCAAAGACGGGGTGTCTGAGACCTAGTCCTCCGGGAGGCGTTGCTGTATGTCTCGCCCGCTTTTCCCCGTACTGTGTGCCTCCGCTTCGTTCAGCCCTCCCGGATTCGACTGAGCCGAATAGAAACCCCTACTGCCAGATCTCGCCCTCGACTACGAGGAGCGTTTGGGTGGCTGTCCCCGCGTTTTCCCTTATGTGCGTTGCGTTGCTGGTTGTTTTTGCGGTTTGCGCTGTTGTTTTGTGTTGTTTTTTTTCTGTTGTGTTGAAACACCAAGAGGCTTACAGTCAATGAGGATGAAGGGAAGACACAAGAGCCTACAGTCTATGAGGATGAGGGGGTTGACACAAAGCTTTCGTCTATGAGGGTAGGGGAGAGGGGTTGACAAAAAGAGCTTACAGTCTACTGGGAGTGTGAATCGGGGGAGACAAGAGGTAAACAAGCTTGTATGATGGTCCGCGCATTCTTTAAAAGGAAGTAATATTAATAAATAAAAATGTGTCTGCTTGAACCAGCCATCAGCCGCCTACTTATTGTACAAGGTCAAAGGGAAAGTGGGAATGAAAGAGAAACTAGGGACTTGGTATCTATCTGGTGTTGCTGGGATAACAGGCGGGAAGAGGAATAGGATGGGGTAGTAAAGAGAGTAGAACTTTCATGTTAGTAGCGAGTGTAGAAGGCCTCCTATAAAATGGGTTTTAGGGGGACATTTAGAACCTTGGGGTTGCCGTACTAGTCTGATAGTGGAATGGGATTCCAGAGAATTGGGCAGCTCGAGAAAAATCCTGGAGATGTGATTGAGAGTCACTTTTGAATTAAATTAAAGAATAATTAAGATCACGGTAGATTGAGAGCCAGGTGGGAAGATAGACTAAGATGAGAGAGGAGTGTGGGAGCGTTTGACTCTGTCTATTATTGTTATTACATTAACTTTGTGTGTTTGGTAAAAATGCTAAAATTTCCATCGAAAGTATTAATTTGTGGTCAAGAGTCTGATTTCTGATCTCGGAGGAGTAGAAACAATTAATTCTAAATACTTTAATTATATTCCTAGAGCTATTGACTTGGAGGATTAAAAGTCATATAGATCTTGGCTTGTGGATGAGATTCAGATCCGTGTGTAACCTTTTAGCCTTATAAAAAGGTTATTGACAGTCCTATCAGGTGGCTGCCATTATTGTAGGACACACTTCTTATTTATATGTTTCGTAAAATACTTTCTAGAATAATTGATAGCCAATATAACCTTTAATACTAATTTACTGAACCCAATATTTAATTTTCCTATTGATAAATCTATAATAAACATTTACAAATAAATAACTTTTTTATTCTATTAACCCCTTCCCGCTGATGTCTTTTTCATTTGCATTTCATTTTATCTTTTTTTTTTTTCGGCTAAGAGCGATAGGACTTGTTTATGAGTTACGGACATTATACTTCCTAGTGATGTATTTAATAATCCATGCTGTATAATGAGAAGCAGTAAAAAAAAAAACCAAAGTGGTCAAATTACTAAGGACACGCATTTCCACAAATTTTTATGGTCTGCTTTGATGTCTTTCCTTATTCTCGCCATTTTTTTCGTGGGTTGGACAATCCTAGGAGAATCAATATATATGGTTATTATGTTTTTGAATTTGTTTTTAACTTATAGTTTTGAGATATAGATGCTACTTTTCACTCTAGAGAGTTCATGTCAAAAATGAAGCGTGATTTTGATAATCTGTGATTTGCATCCGCTACGTACTAAGCTTCAGCAGAGTAAAGAGATGTTTTCAAGCTTACTAATAATTCCTCAGGACAGAGATTTCAATGTGAATCTTATTTGGGTGCTGAAATTCCTTTCGGTAAAAAACACTTCCACACGGTTATGTGATTGTAACAAATCTTGCACAGGGATTGATATTGACGAAGATAGTCCACCTAGAATTAAATAAGTATTTTACCACGGTATAGGGCGTGGCGTTTATAGACTTGAAACAGCAAGTTATGGCTTGCAAATCCATGCGACATGGGGTTAGGGGTGTAGTTAGAGGATCTAGCATTTAATTTTTGTTCCCAAAACGGTAATTTGAACAAATCTATATTATGAAATATATATTGTATATACTATATATATATATTATTATATATATTATAATATATATATATTATATATATATATTTGAAAAAGGTGAGCCTCCCAAGTATTCTGCAGGTTACTTTTTTTCCCAAAATTGGAATACAAGAGATCAGGACTTATGTATGAAATGCCTATAGAAAAGCTGCATGTGGAGAGTATGATTTAGGAAAGGTGTGAAGATCAGGCCAGATTGGCTTTGGTGAGACCTTTATCAACTGAAAGAGTTAAAGGCTTCAGTAAAGATCCTGTATATCACAATAGCCTGACTTTTTTTTAGGTCCTGTATGCTATCTAGTCATCCCCAAGGCTTTGCCCTCCCCTCATACATGGGATCTATCACCATTACCCTAATGAGGACAGCTACAGCGATAGCTTCAGTATTGATAATCTATAATGGTGACATTTAACGGCTGCTTAATTATTTGATTTTATTTCTGTAAAGTTAATAAATTACCATCATCTTAAAGGGATTGTTTACTTACTTTACATAGAAAAGCCATCAAAGTAAAATAACATTTGGGTCATATTGAAAAAATGAGTAGTAGGAAAAATTGTGACATCAAGATTCTTTGGGGGACATGTATCTTAGTGGTTTTCTTCTGTGGTGTATAATTGAGACATTTGGAAGGTCTTTTTTGCATGTTATATATGATCATGTCTTTTTTTCTTGTAATACATGTTTAGTTTTGCCTATCCTGTCTGCTGCAACTTTTGTGGGACAATCCATATCAGGGGGTTATATACAAGAGAGGACACAAACCATTTGAAGGGTAATATACAGGAGAGGATACAAGACATGTGACAGGGTTATATGCAGGAGAGGACATAAGCCACGTGAGGGGGTTATATACAGGAGAGGACACAAGCCATGTGAGGGGGTTATATGCAGGAGAGGACACAAGCCATGTGAGGGGTTATATACAGGAGAGGACACAAACCATGTGAGGGGTTATATACAGGAGAGGATACAAGCCATGTGAGGGGTAATATACAGAAGAGGATACAGGCCATGTTAGAGGGTTATATACAGGAGAGGATACAGGCCATGTTAGAGGGTTATATACAGGAGAGGATACAAGCCATGTGAGGGGTTTATATGCAGGAGAGGACACAAGCCATGTGAGGGGTTATATACAGGAGAGGACACAAGCCATGTGAGGGGTTATATACAGGAGAGGACACAAGCCACGTGAGGGGGTTATATACAGGAGAGGATACAAGCCATGTGAGGGGTTATATACCGGAGAGGATACAAGCCATGTGAGGGGGTTATATACAGGAGAGGACACAAGCCATGTGAGGGGTTATGTACAGGAGAGGATACAAGCCATGTGAGGAGTTATATACAGGAAAGGATACAAGCCATGTGAGGGGGTTATATACAGGAGAGGAAACAAGCCATGTGAGGGGGTTATATACAGGGAAGGATACAAGCCATGTGAGGGGTTATATACAGGAGAGGATAGAGGCCATGTGAGGGGTTATATACAGGAGAGGATACAAGCCATGTGAGGGGTTATTTTAAAGAACGGATACACGCCATTTGAGGGGTTATAATACCGGAGGACAGACACGGCCCGTAGGGGTTATATACAGGAGAGGATACAACCACGGAGGGGGTTATATACAGAAGATGATACAAGCCATGTGAGGGTTTATATACAGGCGAGGTCAAGCCATGTGAGGGTTTATACAGGAAGATGATACAAGCCCCGTGAGGGAGTGTATATACAGGAGGGATACAGACATGTGAGGGGGTTATATACATGAGAGGACACAAGCCATGTATGTGGGTGTATATAACCAGGAAGGACTACAACCTGTGAGGGGGTTATATATACAGGAGAGGATGCAGCAGTATGGGCAAGACGCCATGTGAGGGGTTAATAGGCAGAGTGGCTACAAGCATGTGAGGGGTTATATACAGGAAGGATCACAGCCACTGTGAGGGTATCGGTTACAACTTATGGGTTGTATACAGCAGAGTGACACACACCCAGTGTGGGGTTTATATAATGAGAGGATACACACATGTGAGGGTGTTAGTTATGGTAGGACTACACAGCCATGTAGGGTGGTAATACAGGAGAGACACAAGCCATGTGAGGGGGTTTACTGCATGAGAGACAAAAGCAATGTGAGGGCTAATTGGTACAGATGGACAATAATGTAATTTGTATTTGAGGCTGTGTCTGCATTTTTTAAAAAGCACTCGAGTCACACCCAGGGAGATGATGCATAGAGGTGAGGGAACATACGGGGTGTTATCGGCATGCGCTTCAACACTTCACAACAGGTTGCGAAGATGCGATTTGCCTGATCATTGCTTGTCCACATTGAGTTTACAAACAAATGCCCATTGTTACGAAAATATTAACCCCCATATTAACATAGTTTGTAATGCGTGTGGGGGGGGGGGGGGGGGGGCAGGGACTGGCAGGCTTGATACTGGAGGGTAGGGGTTGGCTGTATACTGGGGGTAAGGGGTTGGCAGGCTATATACTGGAAGGCAGGGTCAGGCAGGCTGGATACTGGGGCAGGGGCGGGCTGGCTATATACTAGGGGCAGGGGCTTGCTGTAGACTAGGGGGCATGGGCTGCTGGCAATATACTAGGGGGTAGGGGCTATATAGTGGCTGGAGGCTGTGACCAGTGCATTTCCCTTGGCTTATACTCGAGTCCATAAATTTTCCCAGTTTTTTGTGTTAAAATTAGGTAGCACGGCTTATACTCGGGTCAATTTATACTTGAGTATAAACGGTAATCCTATTTTACATATTTAAACAGTGTCTATTATAAAAAAAAAACCCTTCCTTTGCACATGCCCTGGGCTTGGTGCAGATTTTCACCTAAAAGTCACAAAAATAAGCAAAAAAAGTGATACGTAAGTGAAAAATTGCATGGAACATCTGGACACTGCACAAGGTGCACACCAAGGAGTACATGAAAAGCGACACCAAATGTCACAGTGCAAATTCGCAGAAAAGAAACAATTAACTAGCGAAATAGGAGAACATGTCCCCCTTTGAGGTATATTTACATGATATTACACAATCATTTAGCTAGAATGCTCCAGTGAAACTGCTTGCCCCTTTCTTTTTTCTTTTCATAGATATAATTGGATTCTGCCCCTACTGAACGGACCACACCAGTCACCATCTCTAAAGGTCAACTGTGTTGTCAATGCAGGATACTAATCCATAGACCCCCTTGAAGCTGTGGGACCCTGGCTTGTTCCCACGCTTAAGGGTCTGAATTTTGGGATGCACAGGTAACATAAGCATAGTGGTTTTGGACAGCTATGTTCTGTAGTCCTTTAGAAATTAATAGATTAACACCTACACTCCATTCACATTGGACTATGATGTGCAACTGTTTTAAAAATCCTCAACAAAAGTGAGTTGAGGACATCTTGCTCCACTTAGATACACCACTTTAATGAACTTGTGTGTCCCTATTACCAGGAAGAGAAACAAGAATTTGTTAATGGATAAGTATGGAGTGGTCTAGAGTGATGGCATCATCCAGAAAATAAACTTTGAAGTGGGATGTAAAGTTTTTATGAAGTCACAGTAATTGATTGTTCTGTGTCCAAAAACATCATTGATCAGATCTCCTGAAGTCTGGCGGATGATGTCATGTTGCATGGGAGGAGGTGTTCAAATTCAGGAAGAGCTTGACTTCGGTGTTAAACGTTCCGCCTCCATGACTTTATACATCTAACTTCAAAGTTGATTTCATGGATGATGCCACCAAGCTGGATTTTCACTGTGCTCGTTAAGTTTATAATTTTACTGAAAAATGCTCGGGTCTCCCATTGATTTCAATGGGGCTCGTTACTCGAAACGAGCACTCGAACATCTGGAAATGTTCGGCTCGAGTAACGAGCACCCGAGCATTTTAGTGCTCGCTCATCTCTAGTCACAACCAATGAACTGTAGGCAGCATGTTATAGAGTTGGTTGAGCTGAGGCAGGGGAGGGGGGGGGTGGTGTGGAGGAGAGGAAGAGTTCATCAGGAGACCGAAACACGGACACACAGGCTTATGCAACTGTCCCCCACCCCTTTGGGACTCACCACACACTGATGACAAGGTGCCAGGCAATGTGAAATAAAGTTTAATGAAGTACCGAAATGATTTTTTTTAAATCAGGATATCATAGGCTTTTGGAACCTGTCATCAGCTAAAAATGACATTAATGGTGACAGGTTCACTTTAAACAACCATGTCAGGAGAAACAATGAGGGTCATTTACTAAGGGCCGGATTCGCGTTTTCCCGACGTGTTATTTTGGCGTACGCGATCGGATTTTGGCGCATCGGCGCCGGCATGCACGCGACGGAAATCAGGGGGCGTGGCCGAATGAAAACCTGACGGATTTGGAAAAACCGCTGCATTTAAAAACAAAAAATGTGTCGCGAAAATGGCACTTACCTTCACTCAGCCCGGCTCGGTGTATTCCAGTGCGTTCCGATGCTCTTCAGCGCAGCAGCGCCACCTGGTGGACGTCGGAGGAACTGCCTTAATAAATCCCGGCCGGACCCGAATCCACCGCAGAGAACGCGCCGCTGGATCGCGAATGGGCTGGGTAAGTAAATCTGCCCCAATATATTAGATTAATTACGGTAGATTAGAGAGATTCGATTTTTTTGAGTTTGGTTGCAAATTGAACAAATAAATATTAAATATATATATAAATTGTTGCAAAAAATAATCAAATAGTCCATTCATAGTGTAAACACACTGCTTTAAAACACACATATAAATGTATAGTGTTACCGACAATATAACTGCAAACTATTAAAAGCAAGCAAAACCAATGATTCATCTAGCATAGAACGTGATACACGGCAATGATGACAGCAGTAATACACAATCACTGCTAGGATGGGTTCCTATCAAATTTTCTTCAATTCTACTTGTCTCAGCAAAATAGTTGCAGCACATATTTATAATAAATGGAATATTTAAAACTAAATGTATCTTATGAGACAGAATGTAAGATTCAGTGGAGCGTGTGTAGCATTTGCCGAACCTCATCTACAATTTTTTTTGATAAGTGACCCCGTCAGACTTCCTGTGATCGGTGATCCTACATACGATGAAATTCTCATAATATCACTAATTAACTGCGAGTTTTTATGTAGTGGAGGACGCTCTGCTCCCCATGGACGAGTCTGAATCACTGCTTGTCAGTACATGTTGTCTATTACAGGATCTTATTAGCAACATGCGGCCTGTTCTGAGAGCAAGGAGAAGCTAAGACCAATGTGCAAAACTTTACAAGTGAAAGTTTTCTACAGTTCTTCAATGTCAAACTTCATTCCTCCGCATACGGTATAGCCACCATCTGCAGTACAATGGAACTAATATTAGCTACAGTAGATGTCGGCCTTCAAGTACCTAGAAACTTAGGCTCCATCACAGTGAGGAACTTGCTTTATGTTCTTTGTGAAGTTTCTTATACTTAAAACCTCTACTAAGAACTATTCATACAGTTGGTTAGACAGTATTTGTGTAAATGGGGAAATTTTTGATGAAATGTTAGACCTTTATTGTTAATGGAGATGCAGCTTATAGGGGTTCCTAGTCATATATTTTTTTTTAATGTTTAATAGGATCAAGGGGGATTAATCTTTATGCCCAAAGGCATAACTTAAGAGGGTGCAGAGGTTGCGTATGCACCCGGGCCCAAGAGGTTTAGGGGGCCCTTATGGTGTTACTTTCCCATATGAGAAGACTATTACTATAAACCATACATTATAGTCAGACTTTGCACTGGGGCCCATCAGCACTCAGTTACGCCACTGTTTATGCTTTTGACGCTCTTAGGGCATCACTGGTCCCTACTTTTTGGTACCGTTATGTCTCGACACAGGAAATATGTAGTCAGGTCTTCTCAGTCATTCATGGACTGAGATGGGTCACTTCTAAGGCCAGTGGTTGACTACTCATGAACCATTTTCCCTTAGTCTCCAGGAAGTCAAGACCAGTGGGATCTCAAGTTCATAGAAAAGAGAATTTATAGAAAACTGTATGCTGAAAGGAGTGAGTTTGAAAAAACTTACACAGGATTTTCATGGTTTTGTATAAAGTAGTTTCAAGAACTTTGAATTAAGTGGAAGCACTCATGGTTGGAAGTCATAACAGACCTCTACTGACTGCATTCAGCATTTTTGCTACTCCTCAGTGCTAAAGAAGCTCCTGGTTGACTACCTGAGATACATATGATGCAACTCCGATGTTAACTATTATCAATAGATGAGATTCAGTTCAGGTGTAGGCTAATGAGACAGTTTCCTGCCTTCTGGAGAAGAACTAGGTCACCTACCTTTTCTACATAGAGCATAACTTCACAGCCCTGCTGTATGCCATCACACCTCAAAAGGCATCTCATCTAGCCAATCACCAACAATGTTTGTATTGATGAGTAGTGATGAGCGGATCCAAACTGTAATGTACTTGAACCAGAAGTTCGGGCTCGGTGTTCAGGCTCATGCTCTCAGTATCACCCACAATCAGTTCTGTCACTGTTAATAGACATTAACTGAATCTGAACTTCCCATTTGGGTACAAAGTGCTTGAGTGCCCTGTGTAACCCGGACATGGCAGCCAATTAATGCCCCTAGCAATCATAGCCATGGCTAGTAGCAAGGGGCACACATTTGTCAGATTGGCTGTTTGGCAGCCAATCTGGCAATGTGTCTGGATCACAATAGGTGTACCCGAATCCCAAAAACGACCATACTTTCCACTGGAGAGGTCAATAATAATGGCCAACCTCAACGCCAATTGCTAGAATATACAAATTTTACAGAATGAAGCCTTATTTCAGTCTTGATTATTTAATCTGTGAACAGGTCAGGTTTACTTCCAGTAAAGCCAGTCTTTGTTATAGCTATCTGATTTGACTATCTCAAGGTAGAGGGTCAAGGCAGGAGACCCCTCCATAGAATCTATCAAGAGAGGTACCTGAGCCTTTTTAAAGGACCTCTACCATATCGTTTAACACATGAACAGGAAAATCAGTATTAAGTACACTTTAGAATACTTGTAGACATGTCTTTCCACCTTCCTAGCTATGTGTAATTAAGAAAAAAATATTAAATGTTAAACTAGCTTATGGGTGCATTGGGTCAGGAATATTTTGAACATGTTTTCATTTTTCTATCATTCTTAGTGATGCCCAGTACCAACGACTATTGCCACTTAATACAAAAATACAAGAAAACAGGCACATCTGGCCACACCCCTGAGGAACTTAGAATTTCATTTGCATACAGATGCAAATTGAATTTTCTCAAAAATAATAGCTCGATTAAAAACTAGAAAAATATGTCTAAAAAGCTCTTAAAAGAACTTTATACAATGCTGTTCTTACATATGTAGTGATTTGGCAACTAGTAGACTACCTTTAAATTCATGGTGTTTATAGAGTAGAAGCATTAATGGTCTGTTTTAGTGAAAACAGGTGGTTCTTTCCAATTGAATGCAGCTAAGCTTTCTCCTGCTGGGATATTCTTCTTGAATCTATAAAAAAGGAGCTCAGTCTTCAACATTAAAAATGCAATAATAAGGTCACAAATATAATTACCTCTTAGGGTTCTAAAAACGTGACCGTGAATTCACATCTTCGTTGCAAGAACTCATTTATTGATTGAGCGCGCCTTGGCTAGGACGTCGCCGGAGTCACAAATAATCATGCTAATCTTTTCAATTAATGAGAAAAAATCCCAGATGTTACTATGCAATCGGAAAGTTACAACTGAACTGTACGGGAACTCATTAGAATCGCGAATACGATTTCATCTTTCTAGGGGAATGTGAAGATAACTAATTAGGATTTTCTTCATTGTTTATTGTGTTTTATCCTTGCTTCACACTACAGTGGATAGGTCCAAAGAGCAACGCAATGAATCTCCTATGACTCAATCCGCCATGTAGAGCTAGTTAGATATTTCTGCTGGAACTGATAGATAAACCCCCCCAGGGTGTCTTAGTGTCTGGGCCCTACGCTGTTTAATTTTCAGAAATGAGAGAAGATAATTAATAAAATATTTATTTTCTTCTGATTTTTTTTGACAGATATTAGTTAGACGTGTTCATCCTGGCTCGTGTCGAGCTGAACGCGGTCTACAGGCCGAAACAAAGGACGATAGAAGTTTAGCAGCAATTCGACCAGAACGTATTAATAGCTCCCAGTGGACTTAACTACAGCAGACCCTGGCACAGCATGCCGCGCTAGGTTGCTATGGAACAGCACAGCGAGCACGAAATAGAGGTGCAAAATAGTGCATTACAAGTGACATGCAGCTGCCGAAGGTAGAGCAGAACTGTCATTTGGTGCCCTGTGGGAGAGGAGTAAACAAGCAAAGGGCCCCAGAAAATGATATACAGCTTTACAAAGGTCAGTGACAATAAGCTGAAGGAGTTCTCCGAGCTTCTGTCAAACAAACAGAGGGGGAAGCCTTTCAGGCCCAGACAGGGTTTTAAATTAATCATATCATATATATTTTATAGGATTCAGCGTGATCAGACGTTCACTATTGCACACAGGCTCTACACATACCCTCATACTAGTTTTCTGGCATTTTTTTATTGAACAACTATATAGCTTTCTATCAATCTATTTTTTTTATATCTATCTGTCTATAATACAAAATGTAAAGCAGGATAGAAAGCTACATGGAGGTATGATGATCCAAGGTCTAAGGCCTAATAAACATCCACCCAAACAGGAGCACCACCATGACTTCAGTGTACTAGAATGTGCTTTATTCTGTGTATAATAATAATTCCTACGTTCTTCTCATCTTTCCATCTATCCTTCCTTCTTTTCATCGTTCCTTAATTCTTTCCATCATTCCTTCCTTCTTCTCACCTTTCCAGCTATCCTTCCTTCTTTCCATCGTTTATTACTTCTTTCCATTATTCCTTCCTTCTTTCCATCTTTCCTTCCTTCTTCTCATAATCTTTCCTGCCTTCTTTCCATCTTTCCTTCCCTTTTCTCATCTTTCCATCTTTTCTTCCTTCTTTGCACCTTTCTTTCCTTCCATCCATCGTTTCTTCCTTCCTTTCTTTCTACATTCATCTTTCTATTTTCCTTCCTCCCATCTTTCCAATTTTGCTTCCATCCTTCCATCTTTCCATTCTCCTTCCACCCTCCCTCTTATTTTTCAATTTTACTTTCATCGTTCCATTTTTCTGTTTTCCTTTCATCCTTCCTCATATCTTTCAATTTTGCTTCCATCCTTCCTTCAAGCTTTCCTTCTTTGCTTTTTCCTCTCATCCTTTTTTATAAATTCTTTAATGTGTAGTGTGATAACAGCTGAAAGCTGATGGCCCCATCATATCATCATCATCATATAGCAATGGCCATGGTGAACGCCCTGCAGATCACTGGTGGCCCAAATATACAATGGACTTTGCTTCCAACTCCATCCCCTGTTTAGGTGCCACTCCGGTACCCATAGGATGAGGGTTCCAGACCCCCCAAACATACACTCATGACCTATTTCTTATTGAATGACCCTAACTATTTTTTCTCTTAACTTACTTGAATTATATCTTTACATAACCTCATGCATGTGGATAATACTATATCTGATATACTGTACGTCCTAATTGGCAGTATTATAGAGATGCCCGAGAGCTCTTACCCTGAACTATGGCTCACAATTATATCTCAATTGTGATGTCAGAACTAATAGTCCAAAGGAGTTTCTTAAGGGCAAAATTAGTAACGCTTATTATTTTGTGTATGTCCTATACAAATGTAGCAAGGGCAAAACCAGGAAAGTCCTAGTTTTTAAAATATATTTACTTGTAAAGCAATGGCTAGGCTGAACCACAGCACCTTACATGTATCCGATGTTACCTACAGTTGTCCATAGAAATCAAATGAAACTGGTTCTACACTACTAAAGCTGCACATTGTATGCAATTGGGCTGCTTTTGGGTTACAAATCTATTTCATGACAATTGACTACACAGTGACCCTGATTTCTTATTTTTTTCATGGTGGCTCAGTGGTTAGCACTACAGGCTTGAGGCAGCAATGGGGTCCTGGGTTCAAGTCCCATCCAGGTCAACATCTGCAAAGAGTTTGCATGTTCTCTCTGTGTTCACATGGGTTTCCCCCGGGTCATCCAGTTTCCTCCCACACTCCAAAACATGCTGGTAGGTTGATTATATTGTGAGCCCCATGGGGACAGGGACTGATTTGGCAAACTCTGATTTGGCAGCACTGCGTAATCTGTGTGCACTATATAAATGAAGGAATTTATTATATATTATTATGCAGATTTCTATGAGGACTTGTTTTCTGCTGGACAACAGTGGCACATTTCAATATTCCATTAAATGTACTTAGCAGAAGGAAAAAAAAATCAAATGCATTAATGTGCTTTACATTAAAGAGGCTCTTTCTTATAGGTTATGTTTTTACAGCTTTCACTTTGCAAACCAAATTGTTTTCTTTAGGTCAGGACATACCAATTTTATATAGCCTTGTTATGTTTTAATACTGTAAAAAAAATACTGTTTAAGCCCAAGAGGGTGTACTTGCTTATATAATATACTACATATCTATCACACCCTGCTTCCAGCTGACTGTAATAGATGCCTGAAAGTCTCTGCGAGGCACCCGACTGCTATCACATACAATGATGCCAGTTAACACAGAATTTGCAGAATTTGATATTAAGTTTCTGCTGTACAATACAGCAGACACCTTCCTTGTATGGTGGGGGCTTGGTCAAGCAACTAAAGGTTAAAGCTGTATACTGCTAGGAATAGTGGGAAAAAATATGTTAAGAAGGAGTTAATGGGCCGCTAATGAGGATGCCCCGCTCTCTATTATGGCAGATGGGGTAACCTGACAAGAACATACCAATTGCCATGCAAGAGTAAAATCACACAGGGGAGATTAGTTTTAGAATAGTTTGCCAAATTCAATGCCATTTCTGTTGAACAAATTTGATGAATTTCTATGACCTATTATACTTTATATAGTTTCTGTTATTCATTATAGAAATTTGTTACTAAAGTTACAAGTAGGGTATAGCAGTTGGAGGTGTGCCCTTAGATAGTATGGTAGTGTCCAAAACAGGACATTTTTTATTAAATTTATACTTTTTTTTTACAAATATTTTAGAGGAGTTACAAAGTTGTGAAAAGACTTGATCCAGAATTATAATAACATGTCAAGAGAGCCAACAGATCTTCTTAAGGCTATATTCACACAGCTGTGTACTCACCCAGACCCAGATGAGCACAAGGCCGGAAGGAAAAGGGAGGGGCAGTGAGTGCTCCTCCCCTATCTCCTCTTCATTGAAAGACAAGCTGTTGTGTGATAACGTGTGCTCACTGCACCGCAATTGGGTGCCATAGACCTCAATGGGTCCCATGATTTGGCCACAAATGTGAATGAGGCCTGAGGTGGAAGTGGGTGAAGTGAGTCCTAATGATGCATCAGTAATAAAGGCCATATATATATAACATGGGCAGCCAAGATAGAGTGGGGCTCTTTTACTATTGGTCCGCGGTCCGCACTATCGTCGGAATACCCGACAATTTCCCATGTGTGCCGCATTTAGAAGGGGTTTTTGGTGCATGCAGTCAGATTTTGGCACATCGGCGCAGGCTTTCACGCAACACAAATGGGGGGGGTGGGCCGTCGGATGATCCGACGGATTCAAGCAACGCGCGGGATTTAACATTCAAAATTGTGTCGCAAGCCAACCACTTACCTGCACCGGGAAGAAGATGGTCAAGTACGGCGGACCTGAGTGGGCAAGCGACACATGCAGGAAATTGGACGCACAATCTTAGTGAATCGTGGCAGCTCCGAATCCTCGTCGGACAACGCACCACGGGGATCGCGACAGGACAGGTAAGTAAATGTGCCCCAGTATGTAAATATCAGAGCATAGATCAAGAATGACTTTCTAGACTTCATCCTTCACCTGCTCAAATACCTGGTGGCCTTCTGTCTCTCGGCACTACGCTGTAACCTTTGGAGACACATGACACAATAACAGATGCTGATTAGCATAACTGAGTGCCGAAAAACTAACAATAATGCCTTCATTATTTATAATATATTCACCCAAATGTTTCATTAACTTTCTAATGCAATATTAATGAGAGAGAAATAAAAATGGCCCTGGACATTGCACCTGCAAACTAACATATCAGTGATGAACTCCCAAAACGAGCCATAAACCCCTCTGCTTCAAATAAAGTTTTATTTCCAGATCAGAAAACATTTTTTTTGTCTGTATTACAATTTTGTCATGTTAATTTTTTAATTTTCTAAAAGCACAAAGGCAGCACACCTTACAAAATATCCGTCTCCATGTAGACTTCTTCTTCATTCATAGGTTAAAGGAGTTGGCCACTTTACTTCATGTTTTTTTGTAAAGTGTGTAAGTGTGGGGGGTTGGATATTAAGTAATTTATCAATATACATCTCATTGAAAAATTTTCACCATTTCAATGATACGTAAAGTGAAACCTCTTCTCTTTTACCTCATCAGCCAGAGATTCCTGTCCATAAAATGGCTGCAGAAGGAGGGTCATGTGATCTATAACTGTCCATGAACAATTGCCCTGCCAGGACCTTATAATAGTATTCATGAATATAAAATTAAGGTCCTGGCAGGGTAATTGTTCTTGGACAGATAGATAAAGATCACATGATCCTCCATCTGAAGCCATTTTATGATCAGGAGTGTTTGGGAGAGCTTGACTGAGTGCTCGCCCCCAGTGTAACCAATTTAAATCTCACATCAAAGTTGATCTTCTGGATGATGCCACTACACTGGGCTATGAAAGAAACATGATCTGAAAGGTGTTAAGCTGCTTCACAACAAAATATTTGCGTTTGTTTAATCTTGATTTCTGCTAACCAGTACCCAATAAAGTAATAAAGGGGTTGTCTGGTAATGAAAAACGTTTTATACATGACTAGGGGGATGGTGGATGTAAAAATAATAAAATACTTATGCTTATCTCTCTCCGTGATGCTCTTCAGCCATGGAGCCGCCCACTACTGCTGACCTTGGTTTGTATACAGTGGCTGACAGTGAAGTCCCATTGTATAAGGCAAGGACATCACTGAATAGGGGCACTACAGCTGAATAGAAGCATTTAGGAAGGGGCAAAAATAGGTTTCATATTATTTTTAAAGCCCCCAAAACTATATCTAAAAAAGTTTTTATTCGCAGATTTCCCATTTAAGACATTTACTTACGTAAAGTGTTAGGTGAAGAAATCTCCACCGTTTATTGAAAAGTACTTAACTGGGGATTATAAGCCAGACCAGTTACCATGACCCTAAACAACTGCCGCCATCAGTGCAATCCAGTTCTGCCTTTACCACTAGCACCACTGACTATGAGTAGATATGGCCCACATTTATCAAAAACATTGCAAACTGCACTATGTGCAGTTTTCCTGTGAAGTGTGCAGGGGGCGCCAGATTCATGAATTGTGGCACACGTTCTTCATGAATATGGTGCCCCCTGCACTGCTCCGACAGAATGCACCATTTCTTGTTGTGCACATTGTTCATGCTGTAGAGTTGCGGCACTGACACGGTTGTAGCATACAACGGACAAAATTGTGACGCACGGTCTGATTAAGCGCTCACACGCCCTTTAGGTGCACTTTTTTTTTGTCTTGTCAGACAAAGTGCAGCCGCAACACAAAACTGGCGCAGACACTTTATAAATACATGTACAAGAAGTTGGCACATTCTTTCTAGTGAAAAGTCAAACTGCAAACACTTTAAGAAATGTGGACCATTATGTTTTTTATGCTTGTCGGTGCCTGGAAATGTTGATGAGCAGACCCAATACAGTTCAGGTTCTGCCAAGTTTAGCCAAACCTGGACTTGAAAATACTCTTACCGTTAGCACCCGCGATGGGTGCCAGAACTGGTAATGGGATTTAAATCACACTGGAGCATGGACATCATCATTTTTGGGGGATCATCACTCCCTGTGATTTCATCGGGGAGGCATTTAAAAAGTTTATACCTGCAATCAGTGCCAGCATTGAGTGTTACTGGAGTTGGAGGTGGGTAGTGAGCTGAATGTGAAGTTGGGGTATGGGGACCAGAACCCACAAAGTTCAGCACGGACCTGAAACTGTACCTAATGGGTGCGGTCACGCATAGAATTTACAATGCATTTTAAAAAGTAATTCAACAGCTGAGAAGAGGAGATTCGCCAAATTGCATTGAATTAATATTATTTTACAATATTATTTTTACAATACAATTAGTTTCAAAGCAATTACGTAAAAGAAAATGTTAGCATAATGTTAATGCAATGCAATTAGGTAAATCACCTCTCCACAGCTAATGAATGTACATGTGCCTTCTTTTTGCCTCCGTCTGCTACACATATGCGTCACATCTTTCAACCCATCTTTCCTGCAGCAACACAGCATATGTTAAGGGGAGGCCATAACAGCATATGAGGGGCAGGTGTATCTGTAAGGCATCCATCCCTTCCCTCAGCCGAGCGTACGTTGTGGCATATTAGAACAGTTATGTCACTCAGCATAACCGTCTTCTGTCAATATTCACTCCTCCTGCTTTTAGATGAATGGGTGGAACCAGAAGACATATCCAACCGTATGAGGATACATCCTAGTCCTCCATTGTATGTAAGAAAATCCCCCAATGGAGGGCTAATAAGTAGAGATCAGTGGACCCAATGTGTAGATTCGGTTTCAAAGTTCAGGTGTATTCCTCCCAACCTGGACATAATGCTGGACTGGCTGTCAAACTCCCAAATTGGCAAATTTACACCCTAACATTTAGCCATGGCTATGATTTGCCAGAGGGACACCCTGGCCTTAATAGCCATGGCTACTTGTTAGGAGTGTTAATTTGCTGAATCGGCTGCTTGTCAGCCAATCCAACAACATGTCCAGGTTGGGAGGAAAACACCTTAAGGTTGAAACTGAATCTACACATTGGGTCCACTCATCTTTACGCATTGGTTCTCCATTGGGGGATTATGTTACAATGGAGGCCTAGTCCGGGAGGGATGCAACAGAATAACGCACACAAACCTAAACTTTGGTTCTGTTCATCTCTACTAATGAACATATTCTAGGTCGGCAATTTTACTGATGGTGGTTACTTTTTAAACTGAATGTGGCCACACTCCCAGTTGTCACCTACATTAATAAAATGACCCTGTGTGCTGCTGTACATTTACAGTCTGTATATTCATTGGATCAATTATCCAAAACATGAACTAATAATTGTGTATAAGATGATGATATTTACTTGTCACATATCATTACATTTCTGATATGTTGTTGGTCACAAAAGATCTGAAATTATATTATGGAATAATCGCCTAATTAAATGCACTCATTTGCAAAGTTAAAAATTAATCCAGGGAATATCATTCCTATTACGTGAAAATTCTATGTTTTATATTCACCTCGGAAATCGGTAATTCTCTAATCAGGTATTATCTGCAGTAATGAATTGACTGCCGTTTGCTTGGATGAATCCGTTCTCTGGGATTATCAGCTTATTTGCTTCCATTTTTATTATTATAAATTCACATCCTTTATATTTTGACCAAGGAAGGGGAAAAAAACCGAAAATAATTTTCACCTTTAAGGGGTGATCTAGGACATACACATAACATGAAGCATTTTCATTAAGTAGAAGGCTGAAAGTTTATAAAACTCATTTTTATGGCTCAATAGGCGTCCTAAATTCACCTGACAGTTGTCACCTACCTTTCAGGAATCCCTGCATGGAAACCAAACATGTATTAAATGAATGGCCTCAAGTTAAAAAGGGCTATGTCATACCCTTTAAAGTACTTCCCATGAATGCAGATCAATTCTGCATTGTACTGTTCCCCTGTTCAGCCTCGCAGAAAAATGTAAATGCAGTGAAGCAAATTTATCAATCTCCTAACAACATAAATTCATTTATCAAAGGGTTTAGACAATTTTTAGATACTTTAGTAAAAGGTATGTGAAAAGGGGTGTGGCCTTGGAGAGTGGGTGTGGCATAATCTCAGCCTATTAAAAGGTGGTGCAAAGTAAGACTATGCAGTCGTAAACCACGTCAAACTTATCATCCACTGTGAGACAATGGGGCAGATTTACTTACCTCGTCCATTCGCGATCCAGCGGCGCGTTCTCTGCGAATTCACTAAGGTAGTTCCTCCGACTCCCACCAGGTGGCGCTGCTGCGCTGAAGTCTGCCGAGGCCCGCCGGAATGCACTGAAGTTCACCGGCCTATTCCTGGTAAGCGCGAGTCCCGCAACACTTTTTTTTTTTTAAATGCGGCGTTTTTTTCCGAATCTGTTGGGTTTTCGTTTGGCCACGCCCCCGATTTCCGTCGCATGCATGCCGGCGACGATGCGCCACAATCCGATCGCGTGCGCCAAAATCCCAGGGCAATACAGGGAAATTCGCCGCAAATCGGAAATATTCGGGTAACACGTCGGGAAAATGCGAATCGGGCCCTTAGTAAATGACCCCCAATGTGATAAATCTGGTGCAGCAGAAGACCTAGAGGGACATTAACCATAGTGGGTCTCAGGTTTGCCTATTTTTGTGATGCAAATGCAGGGACTAAAACTTACAGATATGTAAAAAAAAAAAAAATTCTTGCTGAAATGAGTCTTTGCCTTTTTTTATTATAATGTACATGAAATGGAGACTGATAATATTCTCAGATCTGTACAATAAGACAATAATCACTCACAGAGATGATTTTTATAGAAAATGATGAAGGCGTTACTGGAGAAATTTTACATTTTAAAACTGCTCTGAAATATTTTCCATGTTGCATAGAGGTGATTCTTCATTTGGTAACCTAAAATGTATGTTTTTAGTAATGAAAAGCAAATTTGTGATAGATCCCATGCAAACATATATAAAGCAGCCACTCACTATGTCCGATAAGGCGCAGGGACTCAAAACCACTAAGTGACGGTCTTTGCCGTGCGCCAGAAAATGGCACAAAAATGCGTCAAATTAACGAGATGCGCCAGATTTTTGCACAAAAAAACGCTCAAAACAGTCTAACAGACTATGATTAATGTCCTCCCTAGTCTCACTTTTAGTTACTTTGATAAATCTGCCCCATTTACTTCTGGGTGTTAGCATTTTGTGGCAGTGTCCTACACATTCTTTTCCTATACAATCAGTGCTGCCGATATCATACTCTGTAAAGTCCCACCTGTTTGTGGAAGTGATAACACTGAGGGGCAGGGATTTATCAGAGCTCGGGATACAAGCCCTGAAATAGTCACAATTGTGACTATTTTCCCTCTTTCATCAGCAGCCCTGCAAGTGGGCATTTATGGTCGTAACTGGGTACTAGGTAGGACTTGGCATAGAACTGCCACTGTCACTGTCCATATTTAGATAGTGACATAACTGGGGGAATGCCTCGACGTACACTCCTCCCCCCCACATTCAGTGGGGAGGGTGGTCCCCGGGTGACGTATCCCACTGTATGGGCACACAGGGGATACATCTTTGCCATACGTTGTGAGGATACATTGGAATCCTCCTGACATGTCCTTACAGTATATGACACAAAACAAAGTGTAAGCCCAGCCTAAAGCTGCTTTTGGAACTTTCAGTAATGTCCGTGTCTTGCATCACTTCTGGCGGGTCAAGAGGTGTAGCCCATATTACTGAATGCGTATCTCTTCCATTAACACCACAACCTGATTGGAGGAGTGTGCAAAAGACATCCTCACACACCTCCAACCAGTGACATAGGTGAGAGGTTGAAGAAGTTTTCCCGTAATAATTATTTGGTCACCTGAACCCCCAGAAGTGCTGCAGATGTCACGGGGGTCATGTGATCTGTTGCCACTTGAACAGCCAGAAGAGGAAAGTCTACAATATGGGTAACCTTATTAGGCAGTGGTGGGGAATGTATGACACAGGTGCCAGAGGTGGTACTCAGAAACCTATCTGTAGGCACGCTGGCTGGATTCTTCCTGTTCGGGAGCCCCTACCTTCTTTCAATGGTATTGCGATCCTCAGAAGGTTGATAGTGTTACCAGGTGTGGCAGATCAGAGAGAAATGAGTCAAGTTGGTTCTTAGACTGCCATGCTTAAACTTTGGAAAAAGTTAATGGGTTTTGGGTAACATTTTGAGCACTTGCTCTCGAAAAGGTTTGCGATAAGGGGATTGTGTTTACCCTAGTAAACTTTGATAATTGTGTCCAACCCCTTTAACGACCTTCCTGATTAATAGCTAATGTCTGGAAACCCTTTCAATTGAGTGCATACATTTTAGAAATATGTAATGCAAAGTGTTTTTGATTAAATAAAATCTTTAAAAGTGCATAGAAAAGAAATCACTACAGTCTCAGCAATATTCTGTCAGCAACTTATGCAAACTTTATTAAATTGTTATTATGCCAAATAGTGTAAAGTACCACTACAATTTGTATTTAAATGCCTCTTAAAATGTTCTATGTGGGAGGTGGAAATAGTGGGGAACGATTAGTTCTTATTCTGTATCTCAGGATCTGTTGGTCATGGTGACCGGTGATGTTCCATAGACAGTGGTAACAGATGGTCTTCTACATTCAGCATATTGACTATAAATAAAGGCACATACAGTCAGGCTCATACAGGGCAATCCAGATGCTGGCTGCTCGCAGAGAGTCGCTGTTACAGGAACCCTGCTGGGCTCACTGCTGTTATCATGTTTTATTGAAAACAAGTAATTGCTAATATTAAACTAATGCATATTCATGTTTAGTTATAGAAAGCCAAATAAATAGATCACAGACACTCAACAACAAGTTATGAGAGTATTCATAACATAGATATCAGAACATCTTCATACAAAACTTATTATGGGAATTGTATGAGAATATTTCGGTTTTAAGGGGAATGGTCATCCATCCTAACACGTCTATTTTAGCAAATAGTGATCCCATGGAACATATGTCAAGGAGATGGACAAATACATTGGGGGGAATTTACAATGCCTTGTCAGACAGTTTTCTGGCAGACAAGGAATTTACAAAGCCCCATCTTGGCCTGTTTTAAAGCTTTTTCCACTTTGGGCAAGATGAGGCGGATATGGGAATGGCAAGGGACGGGCAGATGCATGAACACCCTGGACTGTTGCATATACTATAGTTTAGTATAGTATAGTATTTACTATAGCTGAAATCTCCTCCAGTTCAGACCTAGTCTAAACAGGTCGGACCTGGGAGAGATCCCTTCAGGATCTACTATGAGGCCAGAGACCATAGCCTCTTGGAAGGTGAGCCTAAGTGAACTCCATGATCTTTATTCAAAAGTCCTTCATAAAAAGAACACCCGTTCAGGTAGAGTAGGAGTAGGGGTTTCGCACTATACAAGAGCTTGTCAACCTCTTAGTAGATGCAGGACACCGGGTGCCAATGGGGAAGGTGTGGTGGATTTTAAGACTGGTATTTAAAATTCTAGTCTTAATAAATTCCCCCACTGTAAGGCGTCATACACATGTTCTTTATTTTCTTTTTGTCATGAGCTATCTGCACACTTCCACACATGTCCACCAGTCAAAATAAGGCTTATTTGCAGCCCGTTTTGCAACCACGTTTGTGCACTGCACTGCACTGGATGTTACAATTCCTGCTGTCAAATAGATGTGTTTCCACATAGTCATTGTCCAGTGGGTGTAGATAGCATCAGACTGTGTAAAGAGAAACCCTACTGACCACCCCTAGACCTGCTATTTCATCAGTAGTACACATAAAAAATAAGAAACATTTAGGAGAACTGAAGATTCCTTTTTAAATCAAGGTTTTTTCATTAGTATTAAAAATTCTTAGAAAACAACTTGCCAATCTGGAGTTCAGAAGTTCAGTGAGTTGAGACATTGTAATAAAGTAGTTATTAAAGGTGTTGTAGTATGTTGCATTTTATCCTCTTTCCACAGGACATAGGATGACAAGCTCATCAGTATGGAAATCCTTACCAATTCCAAGAATTGTACCCCCCGCAATCCAAAGGACAGGGTTCACATTCCCAACAATGGATGGAGTGGCAGGTCAAGCTTACAATATTCCTCTTCATTGTATAGGAGTGTCTGAGCACAACACTCAAGTATCTCCAGCACATGGAAGGGAATTCATTAAAATCCCCCGCTTCAGTCTGTTAGTTAATATGGGAGCAAATTCCGTCAATTCCAATCTTTAGACAAGATCAGAACTAGTGGACCTTTCTTCTATAGTCTCTGCAGGACTTAAGAAAATGTATCACCCGGCGCGCCCTCCACCTTGCTTCCCTTGCGGTCTACGACACAACACGACCAAAGTGGTGTGCAGATTGGAGAAACTTCAAAACTGGTGGGGAGAGGGAGATGCTAATGTTGATTCTCTGCCAGATAACTTGCGGAGAAGCCATAATGAATCTCCCCCATTGAGTGAAACCTGGAGATAGTCAAGTACTGAAAAGTTTGAAACACTCCCATACTCTTATATGCATCCTTGACTTGCTTTTACATCCACTAGTGGGAATGGGACCCCTGTTGTCTGGATTCTTGTGGTCCCATTCTTGTGATTTGTGGGGGTCCTACCAGTTGGACTCTCACCGGTCAGCTTGTTACCCTTTATCTACAAAATAACTTGCAAACTCAGTACAATCCCTTTAAATTTAGTTGAATTCTCCTAGACTTTGCTTAGAAATCTACAGTATATCTAAAGGGACATTTCTAGAAGATCAATGGTGTTGTATAAACGATTGAGTTGGTAATGAAATAGTATCCTAAGAGGTGGACACTTAAATCTAAAAAGTTGAAATGTGTTGGATCCATTCCGTAGACAGTTGAGGGACTCCCCGTATAAAGAGGTTCCTCTCTAATGTGCCCCCATCCATGACATTAATTTGACCTCGGGAAATGTACCGTTTAAATATGCAAAACCCATATCGGACATTATACTGAATTGTCTTGAAATATACTTTTAAATCAGAGTTTATCCATGGATGGATACTTTTTACAACTTTTATCCTAAAAATAAGATTAAGTATTACTCCCTGCAGAATTTTCTGGATATTACAGCATAGAATATAAGAGTGTAAGAGTTCACTAATATATTGATATCTTCCAGCATAGGACATCATTTTAATTTCCCTATCATTATTTTTTCGTAGCTAAAATGAATATTAATCAGCTCCGGTGCAGTATTAATTAACCAGTCTAAATCTCATTTAGTGTCATGTGCTAAGCGTGAGATATGCGCACACAGTCAATGCTCAATCATTCAGAAGAATAAAAAATTGGTTCCTTTCATGGGTGAGTAAGTAGTAGCAAAGTTTCGCTGGATAAATGAATATTAATCAAAAGACCAATGGCTGGATAAATCAGAATGCATATGTGAATTATGGGAGCTATGAATGACTAAATACGAGCGATTGTGAAGGAGAAAAATTTTACAGGCAAAGTTTAATTGCTATTTTTTGCTGCAGCCATTAGCATTGCAGCTGAAGGACATTGGATTGCAGCTGAGACACCATCTGTATGTAGCTTGTATTACCTTTTTTAGGTTATCATGGGTTTTCCCGTGACGCTATAGTCTATTTCACAAAAAAGTTGGCTATAATTAATATAGTCCCGTGATTGGGACAGGAAACTTAGAGTGCAAGTCTTAGTGCTGTAGGCATTGAAAACATGGGTGTTTGATATGGTAACATTGCAAAATTAACAAAAGGTTATTAGCAAAACTTAGTAAAACACCATAAACAAAACACTTAGGAACAACCACAGTGATATTTGATGCATTGAACTCAGAGTTGGCTCAGCACCAGGTGATAGCACTACAGGATAAATGAAGAAGACCTGGTGCCACTGAACAAAGGTATAACTTAATTTTATTTCATATTAGCATTAAAAAGTCAACATACAAGAACATAGGAAAAAAAAGACACATTCCAACATAAACTACAACTAAGGAAAAGTCCCACTGACTCTGACTGTTTTGCCCCTCTCGTTTTTATCCTATTTTTCATGCATAATCATCTTTTTCATGCTTATACAAATGGCCCACTTCCCACTTAAAGGGAACCTGTCACTAGGGACCTCATTTTTTCACTAAAGGCAGATAGTAAAAGCCCATGACACATGCAGTGCAAAAATGCCTCTCTGCCTTTAATAAGCATTTGGATTGCAATATAGTTGTGTGTTACAACTTACCTTGCACCCTGATAAAATCCTGGGGTAATCCAAGGGGCTACACTTTGATTTAGATGCATTTCAAAAAACAACATGTGACTTCTCTGTCACTTACTCCTCAGATCTTAGCCCCCACGCTTTGTGCTCCTGTACAGCTCTTCCTCCTGGTCCTTGTCAGAGGTCACAGCCTGGTGAGCTGACATCAGTGGGAGAGGGAGGAGCTGTACAGGAGCACAAAGATGGAGGCAGCCTGCAGCTCAGACAAGTCACATGTTTTTTGAAATGCATCCAAACCAAAGTCCAGCACCTGTGACTACCCCAGGATTTTGTCAGGGTACAAGAGTAAGTTATAACACACAATTATATTGTAATGCAAGACTATAGCACCTGTTCAAGAACTTTTTACATTTTGTTTATTTGCCTGTAATTATAGCTGGTCCCTAGAACTGTTCCTTCATAAAGAACATTTGATTGTGCTGTTTCCTAGTAATGCCAATAGACATCCTCACTGCTGTGCACTGGAAATGTTTACTCAGAGCCTGGATCAGGATATTGGTCTTTTGGCTTTATAAAATAGTGTTATACCTCCCTCAGTGATCAGTAATCAGTCTGACAGCGTGAGGTCTACAGCTGGATCTCCATGCAGCAACCTATCTATAACATCGCCTCGCAATGAAATGGACTGGCTAAGAAAATCTATGTGCACAAATTGTGAATAACAATTTTATTCCAGTAACTAAATACACTTTCAAAATATTTAGTTTAGTAAAACATTTTCATTAATTGCTAATTGATACATAGGGGCTTATTTACTACGGGTCCATGGATACTCGGATTTTCAAAGGTTTCAGGATTTGCGCCGCTGTCACAGGTATTTAACTGGGGATTGTGTCACATGAAATCGGATTTTGGTGCAATCACGCTGGCTTTCATGTGACAGAAATCAGGGCTGGGCCGTCGGACGATCCGACTGATTCGGACTGAGCGTGGAATTTAAGATTCAAATTGTGTCGCAAGACAATGCACTTATATGCACCAGGAAGAAGAAGGTGAACTCCAGCGGACCTGAGTGGGGAACCCACAAATGCAGGATGTTGGGCGCACAATCTTCGTGAATCGCGCCAGAGTGCATTCCGGTGCAACTCCTTCCGACGGGTAAGTAAATGTGCCCCATAATGTTACTTTAATTTGTTCTAACTTTTCTGAATTTATATACCGGTGGTCCCCTGCTTAAGGACACCAGACTTACAGACGACCCTTAGTTAAAGAAGGACCCTTCTGCCCACTGTGATCTCTGGTGAAGCTCTCTGGATATTACTTTAGTCCCAGGCTGTTAAGTGTCTGTAATAAAGCTTTATAGATAATCCTTGGTCCCATTATAGCAAAACATTTTATAACACCAATTATCACCTTTTTTTTGTCTGGATCCACAATTATAAAAAATACAGTTTCGACTTACAAAAAATTCAACTTAAGAACAAACTTATGGAACTTTTCTTGTACGTAACCCGGTGACTGCCTGTAGTAGGTTTTTAAATGTTATCGCTGACATATGGAGATGTTCTCAATATAATGTCTTCTAGTTTTGTTACAATAATAGTTATATTTCTGTTTCAGAGATATTTGGTGTAAAGGTTAATGAAAGTATTAATTAAACAATTGGTATCAAGATGTTCTACTGTAGGTAAAACAACATAAATAGGTTTGATAGTTAAAACATTTACAATGTAAGTATGATTCATACTTAAAGGGGTATTCCAGGAATAAACATAATTCAATGTTCAAATGGGTCATTAAAAAAATAATCTAATATGTAAATGGTTGCTATTTAAAATTTTGCTTCCCCTAACAGAAAAATGCTGCTGACATACACTATGAAGAATACTTTAAAGAATTAAAATGTTACTGGCCCTTTAATCAGTTTTGTGACTTTGTCCCTGTGGTGGAGACAAAGACGTGATGTCCGGTGTTCAGGGCTGCTTATTATTCACCCCTTTTGTGTGATGTCACCTTCCTCCCCAGCCTGTGATAGGGAGATAGCGAGAGGTGTGAATAATAAGCAGCCTGGAGCACCGGACATCACATCCCGTGCTCCAGGCTGCTTTTTGTAAGTCTCTTTTTCAGATAATCCTTGTGTGTCCACATTATAGACAAGCACCGGAATCAAAATGTAGATGTATAGTTGAGCATATTGAGTTTAATTTTGAGTTTTTTGAGTTTATGGTAGATTTCCTTTAATTGATGGTGAATTTTTAATGCAGAGGACAGGTAACTGGAACAAAGGAGATTAGCAGCTGTGGTGTCTTGCATTAGTGATGATGTATTCAACGCTGTAAGTGTTGGGACCCCATTGCAAAATTTCTCGTGGTCGTTACAGTACTCAATCTGTCCTGCTTTAGAATTAGAGATTACAGATCTCAGAGCCTAATCAAAAGCTATTATATTGCACTGTATATTGCATTATATTCAGGAATATAATACATTTTAGTTTCAACAAAATTTTATTGAATCAAAAACATAATAGTGCCTTACAATAGGTCATGGCATAACATATGACCCTCGCAGTGGTAACTCACAGAAATAACTTTGGAGTGTTACATAACCTGCTACTGTATCAACCAAACGGAACAAGAAATATAATACATTTTAAATAGGGGTTTCCCTTTTATGGCTCAGGGGGTCTGTAAGAACAATAAAGCTCTTATACTCACCTTGTTCCATGCTCCTGCTCACCTACAGCACTGTTGGCCTCTGTTTGTATATAGAGTATGGTGGTGCCACCTCAACCACAGCCATACGCCAGCTACTGCTGGAAACACCTGCATTAGAAGGTGAAGGGCTCTGGTCAGGGCAACACTGCTTGTCTCTGAAGTAAGTATAAAAGGTTATTTTTTCTACAGGACCCCTCCCCGATCCATAGATTAAAATAAAAAAATCCTCGACAACCCCTTTAATAAACACTTGATTTGATTGATTTTAACTCTAAAGTATGTAGTAATGGAGACCAGCAATCATGATATCTCCTAGACACATCACAGAGAACATCCTGCTCTTTCTTTTTGCATTACATCAGAAGTAGCAACAGCATAGTAGACATCATACAGCATTACAGGGTAGCGTTACTGTGTGTGTTTTTGTCTCTCACTTCACCCAAACTCCTCCTATTTGTCATTAACAGAAGCTGTAACTTGATCCCTCAGTGAAAATATGATAATCCAGTTTCATCTCTATATTAATAAAGATGGAATTGAGTTGAGGGTAAATGATCAATACAAAAGAAAGGTAACAAGTATGGAGGAAGCTAATGAGTGGAGCAGACTAATGCATTGAGGAGACTAGCAGCTATAGCATCTTCCACAAACAACACACAGAGAAGAGAGATCATATCCTCCCCTCTCCTTCTATCTCTTAGAAGCAGCAGTATCATGAATCATGCAACAAAGCAATACTGGGAGGTGCTGCTAAGAATTCCGAAATGAAACAAGACCACAACAAAAGACTCTTACTAGATGGGGAGAAACATCTCTGTATCTCTTATAAATAGCAGAGGCTATTACCTTAGCTGATACTTTAAATGCAATCTACCACCAGGGTGAAGGATAGTAAACCAAGCACGCTTATATGTTGGTGTGTGCCTCCTCTGGCAGGATCCACTCTTCTATTTTTGCTTGTTATGCCCTTGTTTTTACCAAAAAAAAAAACGTTTTACAAATTATGCAAATGAGTCGGAGGGGCTCTGGGATACATAGATGTCAATGGAAACTGGAGCCCCTCTGGTTCATTTGTATAATTTTTATTGCATTGTTTTGTAGGGCATAGCAAGCTAAAAGAAGAGCTGATCCTGCGAGGGGGCCACGCACATGTAAGTGTGCTTGGTTTACTTAGTAATGAGAGCTATAAGTTATAACAAGCCGTGCACCTGTGTGACCATGGTCATATTTCTGTCCACAGGAAATAAACATAGAAGCTTTATATAGCAGGACAGCAAGCAGAGATCTAGAAAACTAAAATTGGAATTGAAAAGGAATTGATACAGAAAGTATATTGGACAATTGTATAACTTTTCATTATACAAACATTAACATTTATTTGCTGAAATGGGAACACCCCTTTAAGCCAAATTATTTCTGCAAAGGTCACAGGTCTAATACCTCTCAGCCATGACTATTATGTACAGTATAAGTGACACAGTCAAGGTACTTAGCACAGGAATATATCCCAGAGGCATTAACATATTTCGGAGTCAAATGTTACAATTAAGAATAAATTGTCGGTAAAAAGTAGAGTAAACAATAAAGAGGGAAATTTCACCAAATATATGTCTGACTTTTACATGTAATTTTGTCTCAATTACCGCTCAGTTTCCTGTAGATTCTCAAGCTGTTTTTATGACATGTTAAATCCTGTAAATAAGACAATCTTTTCCAAAATCCAAAGCCTATTTCAGCACTTTCTAGCGACCCAAGTCGAAAAAAAGAAATCTCTCTATCCGCCACATTGTAGAGTAACATAAAAGCAGGCTTTTATAGCATTTATCTTCTAAATTGGAGATGCTAAATACCACCAGGGGATGCATAACCATAAAATACAACATCAGCGCACAATGGTCTTAATGTCGGCAGGCAAGACGGGACGGCTTGCCTCTGTCTCATTTTTCCTTAAATTTTGCCATTACTTTTGGGCAATCACAAACCTTCTACAATGCCAAGAAATATGATTACCTGGAAAATAGTCTCTGAATAGCCCATCTGATTAAATATCTTGCTGGGATAAATGCACAGGGGTATAAAAGATATAACAATGCCTTAAAGAGGTTATAAATTATGATTGCCTTACAAATGAGTTTTTAATGGAGGAATGGACCGTGTGTTACAATATAATGGAACGACAATCCTTTAATACCCAGAGCAGAAACCACATTTAAGTTCCAGTCCTACTACTTGCTCTCCAGTGAAAGGTAGTTATAGTTCTAAGTCGAATGTAATTCATGCATAAATGGAATACACTTCTTGGTAAACACAATTATATATCCGCTATCCACCCAACATCTTTTCTAGCTATGTAGGGACCCAATCAGCCTAATGTGTGGGTACAAGTCTTACTTTTATATCATCCTTTTAATTATACCCATTAGAGATGAGCATCATTCCCCTGGCCAATCACAGCCATGGTTAGTAGGTAGGGGCGTCAATTTGTCGGATTGGCTGCATGGCCAACAATCCGCCAATATGTCCGGGTCATGTGGGAAGCACTTGAACCCCAGGTCAAACATAAAAAGCAATCTTGTTTATCTCTTTTTCTATTTTTCGTTTAAATTTTTTCCCCAAGCCCCTCCTCCATCCAAACCTCCCTCCAGCGGTTGATGGCTACCTTAGATACCCGTCAATGTTTAGCGGACCAAAGACACCACATTACCAGGGACAATTATCATATTTTTTTCTCTAATATGACCTATTTAACCAAACTTCCCAGACCCTCTCTGTCGTATACCCCTTTGCCTCTCTGCATGCCAAACAAGATCAAACCTTCACCTTGGTGCTCATCTCTAATACACATGATTTAAGATGATAATTTTGTGACACTTTAAAGAGGACCTTTTGCCTAATCCACTAACTTCACTAATTCATTATTGGTCCATGGTCATCAGATGTCACACAAGTAAACAACATGTTGTATCACACAACTCTGGTTACTCTTTGTGCACCTGTGTGATATCACATGATCAAGGACCAGTTTTATCCACAGGAAGTAAATAATTAGTAAATTATTGGATTGGACAAAAGGTCCCATCTTTTTTCCAATCAACGCTCCCCCTGATGTCATCGGGGGCAGCGATCAGTTGCCATAACAGCCTTGGGTCTTCGTCAGACCCGAGGCTGCATGGTTTCTGCAGTTTTGTTACAATGAACCAGTGAATGAATACTGTGTAGAAGTGTTATATACTGCAATACAGTAGTATTGCAGTATATGGTAGGAACAATAAGTCCATCTAGGGTTGATGGATGTGTTGATGGTAGCAATGAAAACGTCGGCTCATTTTGCAAAAAATCACACAGCTCCATATACCATAGTATGAAAAAGTTATAAACGTCAGAAGATTGTTAGTATTTCTTAACCACTAGGCCACATTCCAGTGCCGGTCCAGGAATGATTAAGTCCTGATTAAGTTAAGATCAAAGGAAGTGGTGAAATTTCCGAGCCATGGATTATTGCTCCTCACATGTCCTACTTCCCACACTACCAGTTTAGCACTACTCATACTGTGGACATTGGGAGGTATGAGGACCATAAGCACCTCCATCCTTCCCCAAACAACTGACCACAAATGATCCACATTGTATGTAAATTAACTATTGTGTTCCTGTTGCCTTAATCTGTGGCACCAGGTAAGAGACCCAGCAGTTATACTGTACCAATGGTCAGGGTTGGCTCCAGGTTTCAGTAGGCCCCTGGGTAACAGAGCCTCTTTAGGCCCCCTTGCAGTGAACTCACGTGGCAGAATTAAAAATGCACAAACTTAAATAGTCTCCTATTCCCTAAAATATTCCCTAGTTTATCAACGCAAACAGCCCCCTCATGGTTATTTTATATAAAGCCTCCCTCACACCCTAAGGATTGATTATATACAGCCCCCCTCTCCTCCATGGATTCCTCATGTACAGTCTTATGTGCCCCCCCCCCAACAGCTCTGGACCCAGTCACTTGTCCAGGTGTGCCCAGTGCTGGCGCCGGCCCTGCCTCTGGTGTTGGGTTTTGACTATGACACTGTTCTTAAAACATTTTTTAAACCAGATTTATTGTTTTTAGGTGGTACCATAGATACTAGGCTTCTAGTGGGGATAGATGTCTTATGAAAATAGGTAGTAAATAATGACTGGACCCACCTCCCATCCCATTTGTAGAATTAGCATTGGAGCTTATAAGCTTCACGATCCACTTGGACCTCAATTACTAATTTTTGTTGCGGTAAAATGAAGGTGCATTAAGATCAATTTAGCAATAATTGCCTAAATCCAGATTAATAGTTAAAATGTAAATTGTGTTTTCAGGCGTCCAGAAGTGTAATACCCTTCTCTAGCCTGCAGCCGGCTTAATTGAATTGCTATCGATGATATGCCACCTAAGCGGACATCTTTGCAGTGAGACATGGGTTTATTGTAAATGACCTGTCATTAGGGACATTGGCCGGGTCCATATTAAAACTCAGGAATCCTGTTTCCTGCAGAGCTCTTCACTGCTGGAGCAAAACTCTGCCTTCTGTGCAGGAACAACTTAAGCCGAATGCCTCAGGTGCCCTGTTAATTTACTTACTGGCAAACATTAATTGAATCCAATCAATACCGCAAGCTATAAAGTAAAGGGAATTTTACAGAATATTAATTGCCGAATGTTATGGATATTTGGAGAGGCCAGCAGAGACTTTAATTATCACTGAAGGGAAGAAAATTATTTTAAGTATTAAATATATGCATTACTTTCCAACTACTTCATACATTAATACACATTAGATTTATTCAAATTAAATAACATGTGGGCAATAATTAGTCCGACATATAACATAATAAATCATACTCCGCTCAAGAGTCCGCTGGAATTCGTAATCCAATATTAGTAATGTTGTTACACGCTATTTCGGGATCAAATATTGGTGAGCTAAGCTAATTAGAACTAAATTAATAGTGTTTTATAGAAGTTTTTTTTTTGAGTGGGGTATGTTTGGTTATTAAAGATAAAGTCTAAAAATCTTGAATACATTTTTTACTAGCCCTAGAAAGTCACGTTAAAGTGTCTATAGCTCTGTAAGTCTGTAGCTTTTAAGTTTACTAAGGGTTGCTCTGCTCACTTTCATCAGACTTTCACCTTATTCGGGGATTACATGGCTCGCGCAGGTATTTAAGAAGTTCTGCGTCGAGATTTTGGCGCACACAATCTTTTTTTGGCACAGATGCGCTGTCTTCCATACGACACAATTTAAGGGGTGTGCCATCGGACAATCCAATTGATTCGGAATGAGCGCGGGATTTAACTCTATCGGACCTGATCGGGGAAGCGACACATGCAGGATATCGGGCGCACAATCTTAGTGAATTGTAAGTGTGCCCGTATATCTGTAAACATCCTGTCAGGCTGGCTGGTCAGAGTGGGTGATTGGTGGCGAACTCACCCGGTGACGTTCCTGCATGCTTATGGAGCGGCCTGCAGCTGAAAAGCCGCCCTGACAAGGGCAAACCTGCTATCAGGAACCTAACTAATGGTCTCTGAGTTACCTTACATGGTGACAGGGAGACGTACTTCATCTGGCAGCTACTGGATGGTGGAGTGGAGAGGTGAAGCAGTCTCACATTCATGTTTACGTTCTCTATTATGTGATAGTAGGTTCGTCCTTGTCAGGGCGACTTATCTGCTGCAGGCAGGGCCATAGCCCTCAACGAAATGGAGGATGAAATTGCCACCACTTACCCATTATGACAGCTAGCGCCAAGTTTGGTTGTGGCTACCCTGCTGGAGAGGTTTGTTATAATATCTATCATTATAAATATTTGGAATTTTGCGCTTTGATTAGTTTCTCTTTCTAGTGACTCTAATGTTCATTATCTGGATTAGCTGTTATGATTTTTCCTATAGGACACTGAAAGAGCAACAAGATCCCCTTACTATATCCAAAATATACCAACTGAAGCAACACAGCAGCATAGAAGACATTATACAACATTTCTGTGTGGTGCTGCATTTATAACAACACTCTTCAGTGCTATTGTATAATGTCATAGATGCTGTATTGTTGCTGTAATGCTGTATTGAATAGAAAAAAAAACTCTAAGCAGCTTCTCTAACTATTTACTACTACTCTCCATAGTCTTGTATGGGAAGTAGTAGTAACCTGATCTCTCTGCAAATTGAAAATTTTCTTTTCTGCCTCCTATAAGAGAGGTTAAACTGTGAATTCATAGTTAGTGACCGGTGGAAGACATGGGTAGTAGCTGTTTGATTATCTTCTCCACAAAATATCCGAGATTTATTACATCATAGCTAAGATCATACAGATATTATATGTGATCATAAGTATCAGGAATTATATTTGATATTAGGAGCATCATGGCAGATGTTACATATGAAAGTTTATTCAAGTTGTCAAACACAAATGATACAAATAAGATTATCCTCATAGAGGAGATAGCTGACAGATCGCCATATGAAGACTGTGGGGATACATCAGTGGGTGGCCAGAGACCAGATGTTTTGTTCTCTTCAAGCATTTATCACATGATTTATTGACATACAGTATTTATTTAACTTTTTTTTGCCTGGAGGACTGATTTTTTTGTGCTTTATTTGCATCAGTCAATCAGTATTTCCATTCTACTATAAAATTACATTTTTTCTAATTTTTGATTTAAATTTTTGTTCAACAAGAAATCTTGGTTTATTTTGTAAAATAAAAATATAATATGTAGTAAAATATAATTACAAGCAGTCCCCTGGTTACATACAGGATAGGTTCTGTAGGTTTGTTCTTAAGTTGAATGTGTATGTAAGTCGGAACTATATACTTTATAATTGTAACCCAAGTCAAACTCTTTTTGGTCTCTATGACTATAGGATTTTAAAAATGTTTTGTTGTCATAAGAACCAGGATTCTTAATTGCAGACACCTTTGATAACTATAACAGCTGATCATTAAAGTACAGTAAATTACCAACATCCAGAGGTCCATTTGTAACTAGGGGTCGTCTGTAAGTCAGGTGTTCTCAAGTAGGGGACCGCCTGTACATTTGTGCCATACATTTGTGATAAGGCAGAGGTCCGCAAACCTGCTACTTAGTTTGTGTACCACCACCGTGCCTAGTTACACAGCCTAGATACATGCGCAGTGAGCAGCAATATGCAGAAAGCTGGCTCGCTGCTCATGACTGAGATAGAAGGCTTCACGCTCAAGTGCAAGTTTTTCATGTGCATTGAGCTGACATCATGAGGGGAAGGGATGGACAGATAAAGAAAGATAAGAGAGACGCTCAGGAAATAAAATATGGTAATTAGAATGTGGACATCACATTTTGAAATTCTACTGCCCTCAGGACTTTCAGGAAGATGCTGGCAGGGAGCCAGGTAAAGTTTAAGAAGGCTTATTAAACAAACAACTAAACACTAATCTATTATAAAAGTACATCTGTAATGAAATATAGCCTTCTGGTGACAGGTTCCCTTTAAGGGAGGCTGTATTATAAACAGTGTCTGTAAGCCATTTTGTACAGTATATTTCTTACAGTCAGCTGTGTCGCATAACTAGTTTGCCTTTGGGTAAGTGCTAAGTTCATTGTCTAAGTGACCAGTCCCCGGGAAGCACTATTGAACCCTTTATACAGGGATCTAGACTGTGCTGTACAGAAACCAACAGGTTACTACTTGTTTTATAGGTCCTGATGGTGTTGAAAGATGACCAAGGGCCAAAAACGCTGGTAAGATGCAGAAAAGGGCAAGAACGAGAGTATGGGCCCAGGTCAGGGCTGATGAAGTATGTGGATCGTCAGTAATCTCCCCATAAATCATACCAGGCTGCATTTGTTCACAAGTCAGATTTAAGCCAGGGTCAACCTGTAAGGTCATTAGGACAAAGACTTGGATCAAAGGTAATGTAAGGAAACTGGCCAAAGAAAGATACATGGAGAGAAAGTTTAAACCCTTGCAGGTAATAGAATGGCAAAAACCTAAATTGCTTAGGTTCCCTGCGTGTCTACCAAAGCTTTCAGCCATGTTTTCCGTGCAGTTCACCTAACCATAAACCTTTACTGTTGGTGAACAAGACAAGTTCTCAAGAGGCAATTTAACTACTGTTTGTTAGAAACAACCATGTGGATATTAAACAAAACCAACAGGATTCTGAATAGAGATGAGCGAACAGCTCGTCCGAGCTTGATGCTCGGTCGAGCATTAGGGGTACTCGAAACTGCTCGTTACTCGGACGAATACTTCGCCCGCTCGAGAAAATGGCAGCTCCCGCCGTTTTGCTTTTTGGCGGCCAGAAACAGAGCCAATCACAAGCAGGAGACTCTGCACTCCACCCAGCACTGACGTGGTACCCTTACACGTCGATAGCGTGGTTGGCTGGCCAGATCAGGTGACCCTGGGTAGGACTAGCCGCTGGCCGCTGCTCGGATCATTCTGTCTCGGATGCCGCTCAGGGAGAGAGCTGTGCTGGTCAGGGAAAGCGTAGGGTGTTCTATAGCCTTACTGTTAGGCAGGGAGTGATTATCAAAGAACCCAACAGCCCTTCTTGGGCTACAATAACGTTCTACTTGTTTTATTTTATTTGCATCTTTACCATTTTGTGAGGAATAGCAGGGGGGGATGCTACGTTGTGTTAGCTCTTAGTGGCACACATAGCCAATAGCAAAGACCGAAGTGGGAAAATTCAGTAGGGGGTGGATTTCTATTAGGCACATACTCAGTGTCATCTCATTCGGCATAGTAGTGTGCTTCTCTTGATCACTTGGCTGAGAGAAATAGCATAGGGAGATACAAACAGCTTCTTGAAGCTACAGTAGCGTCTATATATTGATTTTTGGTGATACGGCTGGTGGCTTAGTTTCTTGCGTGATGTACTTGCATTGGAGCAATTTGGTGAGACTTAGCGACCGCTGTGTTCTGCGCTTAGTGGCGCACATCATAGGCAAAGGCTGAAGTGGGAAACATCATCAGTAGGGGTTGGATTTATATTAGCCACTAACTCAGTGTATTCATCTGGCATGTGAGTAGTGTCTTCCTTGATATTGGCTAGAAAATAGCCATAGGAGAATACAAACAGCTTCTTGACCCAACAGTAGCGTTCTATATATTGATTTCTGGTTGATCTGCTGGTGTTTAGTTTTGCGAGTGCATGTACTTGCCAATTCTGAGCATTTGTAGTGAGACTTGCGACCGCTTTTGTGTCTGCGCTTAGTGGCGCACATATCCATAGCAAAGGCTGAAGTGGCAAAAATTCAGTAGGGTTGGATTTCTATAGCAATAACTCAGTGTCATCTCATCTGGCATAGTAGTGTGCTTCCTTGATACTTGGCTAGAAACTAGCCATAGGAGATACAACAGCTTCTGGAAGCTACAGTAGCGTTCTATATATTTGATTTCTGGTGATTGCTGGTGGCTTTAGTTTCTGCAGGCAGTACTTGCAATTCTGGCATTTGTAGTGAGACTGCGACCGCTGTGTTCTGCGCTTAGTGGCGCACATATCCATAGCAAAGGCGGAAGTGGGAAAATTCAGTAGGGTGTGATTTCTATTGGCACTAACTCGTGTATTCATCTGGCATAGTAGTGTGCTCCTTTGATACTTGGCTAGAAAATAGCCATAGGAGAATCAAACAGCTTCTTGAAAGCCTACAGTAGCGTTCTTATATTTGATTTCTGTTGATTCTGGCTGGTGGCTGTTAGTTTTGCAGTGCATCTTGCCAATTCTGAGCATTGTTCGAGAACTGTGCGACCGCTGTGTTCTGCGTTAGGGCGCACATATCCATAGCAAAGGCTGAAGTGGCAAACTGTAGGGTGGTTGGATTTCTATGTACGGCCTTAGAAACAACCATGTGGATATTAAACAAAACCAACAGGATTCTGAACCATCTCTGTAATGTTTACAAGAAACTTGAATTTGATCTGCTAGTGGAGTGTAGCCATAGGGTGGATGCAAAGTGAACAAACCACGATCCACAAGGCTCAAATCTCCCTTCAATATTTTACATTTTGTGGGACATTACAATTACTTCTCTACTATTGTAAACCATGAGAAGTCATGGACAAGATAGTGGACATTCTAGGCTGTTATCGCTTAGTGGTTAAATGGGGCAAATTATATTTACAAGGGTTAAGTCATTATGTTATACTCTATCCATGCATTTTTAAAACCTTCAAACTTTATTAAATAACTTGTTTGACCAAGATCAAACTGCTTGAAATGTGTAGGTTAACCTTGTCAAGACTTTTATCCTGTCTATGTCTTGAGTGTGTTGGCCAAGTGACTTTTTTGGATTGATAAAGCTTGAAACTTTCTAAGATGTTTGATACCTTGATATTTTTTTTCTATGCAGTTACTCAATAAACACTAGGTTTATCTGTGCATTAGCCTCAAGTGTCAACGGAGTATATACCAGGAGTACAACATGTAAGTGAGCTTCCCTCCGGAACTTTTCCTTTTCCGAGCCATGTGGTTTTTAAGGATTATGGACATATTACATATCCGTTTCAAGCTTGGAGCTCCCTCCATGTGCTCTGAAACAGCATCTCTTGCTCTGGTGTATCCAAAGCATATATGGCTTTCTATACTCCCCAATGTAATGATAACAGGGGCTAATTTGCTAATTCTGGGGCAAAGTTATACTGGGCCTCCAAATGCACAGATTTGCTCTGGAGGACACAGGGAGAACTGGTTAGCCTCATACTTATTTTGGCAACTAGTTTGAAAGAATTGGCTGCATTTCTCCATTGTCTGGGGCCTAGGGATGTGCAGACCCATTGCGGTTGGGTTCTTGTACTGAACTTTCTCCTCCCATTTCACTGGTAATACCTGTGATTGGTGCTGGGGTGCTACGACCCTTGTGATAATGGTTGTGGCACATTAAAGTGTCTCTGGTGGCTTTAACAGTGAAGATCGTGCATGTTAACGTCGGGAGTGAGGATTCAGGTTTGGGTTCAGCTGGGGACACTTTTTGGATTTGGGTCTACCCATCACTAATGAGGACCTACGAAATTGTATGGCTACTTGTGGCTACTGGGAAACATTAATGACTCCGTTTGATGGACAGGACACTATACAACTTAAAGATGACCATTACACAAATAACATGTAGACATAAGTTATGTCTGTTCTAAATATAAGACATATGCCGTAGGAGTCCTGCTTTCTGCCTAGTACTTTGTAGGACCTGTACATTTATGGCTCCAGTATAGTGTGCACCCTGTAGAGCCCCACATTTACAATATGAGACTTTATAGCTTTTAGCAAACACATTAGCTCAAAAAACCTTTCTACCTACAACCTGAACGTACAAAGTTCAAGGATAACAAATTTCTATGTCAGCAGTACATTTCCTCTGTGTAGAGCTTTTTATTTCACATGCTGTTTTGTTTCCAGTTATGACTTTTATGACTACTTTTGTGGCTACTTGTACGATTCTCTTATATCAAGTGCAGGAGTTTAAATACAAGTTTAAATATGGACAAATAAGTATTTGTTAATCACGTCTCATTGTGTACACGGCAGGAATTAGAGATGAGAGATCCCTAGTCCTGTCATTCTGCTGTCTGTTCCCTGCAAATTCATCCTGTGGAAGATGTGCACTGTTATATATATGTTATGGTATACATAGTGCAGCTTAATATGTATATAATGGTGCACATCCTCCATTCTTTAGTGAATCAGCTCGGATGTTGGGGCCCCCTTACACTGCGGGCCCCATAGCAGCTGCTATGGCTGCTACCACTGTAGTTATGCTGCATGAACCAGCGTATTATAAATTCTCCCAAAAGTGCTGTCAACCACATATTGTGAAAGTTAAAATCATACTCATAGGGTGGTACATGATCACCTGATGCTTCTGCATGTGCAAAATGGCACAATATTATGACTGAGAAAAGCTTAAACTCAAACCTTGAGCCTTTCACTATGGGAATAAAGTAACCCACTTTTTGTTTTTGAATAGATAGATAGATAGATAGATAGATAGATAGATAGATGAAGGATAGATAGATACCGGTAGATAGATATGAAATGGACAGATATATATGAGATGGATAGATAGATAGATAGATAGATAGATAGATAGATAGATAGATAGATGATAGATAGTCACATAATAAAAAATAATCCAGAATTCCTGTTTTCTGGATAATAACATAATGCAACATTTTGAGAAAACTTTGCTAGAAGAGCTGACTGATTCATCTTGAATTGTTAACTTTTAATTAAACTTTGCTCCATCAGTAAATCATGAATCTTAAGATATTTTTTAAAAAAATCTAGATATTATAAAATAAATACTGTTTCATTCAAAATTCCAAGAAATATTTTTTCATGGAAACTCAATTCAAACAAAAGGTAATTTTCTGATGATATACTATGAATCAAAGACAGAATGATAACTCTTATATACGTCCAGATATTCTGCTGAAAACTTAGAGGAACTTTAGAATTATGTGACATCCTCTAATTTAATAGACGCTCCACCGGTGTTTATATTACATTTATGACACTTCCTCCAGTCCACTGATAGATTTCGATTTTATTTTCGCCCATAATATTAAGGCCTTTCGTAGATGGATCTAGATGATAGAGGAACAATAGGCTTTAAGTAATTCTATTTTATTGTGTGATATGAGAGACTGGCAGCAGGAAAAATAGTTTTCAAGCCTCAATGTAAAATAACTACCTATCAATCTGCAACCCAAAATCCTTTCATTTGTACTACCTTAGCCTGCAGATCCAATTATCCTCCAACATTTGCTGCTCAACCATGCTGAGATTATTCACCAGCCCTCCAGTTAGACTATAATAAGAAGGTCTGTGGGCACATTTATACTCCGGGTAATAGGATATGGATGTTAGCATTTGCAATAATCTTACTTTGCTGTAAAATGCCTATCAATTATTTGTCCCAATTTCCATAGAGTATCACCCGTTACAATTTTTTTTATTTAAAAGACGTAATATATCTCGAGAACTTTATTGCTTGTCTGTGCATATCTCTTGGTTTCATTACCAATCTGATTTATGTTGCGACGGAAAGTATGAATTGTAAATGTGAGTGAAATAAATAACTAATAAGGTCATCAAGTTGTTTGACATTGTGTCGAAATTCCCTCGCGGTCGTTGCTTTCGAGGAAACCATTTCCAGGAAAAAATGGCTCTTTTAATAAATTGGGTTTAGTTGCCTTTAAATGTGCAGTTGTAAAGTATATGAGCTCAGCTTAGTGTGCGGTGTAGATGAATTGTCTGCAGTAACTGTTTAGTATCTACTGATTTTTGATGGCCTCTTGTGTTATAGGTCTATTGCCTTTGAACACTGGGTTTCTTTGTTTTAATCCAACCAGAGAGACATAAATGGTATCCCCATGGTCAAATGGCTTTTCTCTAGGAACTATGAATTCCCATTACACTTTCAGGTTCACTGGCTTTATCTGAAATTAAAGAGGATTTTTTATTACTGCTCCTTTGGTTGGGTCATCAATATAAGAATAGGTGGTGTCTGACAATCCTACCAATCGGAGATTACGGTTTTAGTTTTCCAGGCCTGTGATGTCACCTTCATCCTGGTCCATGCCTTGTTTACAGTTCAGTCCCATTCAAATGAATTGGTCTGCTCTGCAGTACCGAGCCCGGCCACTATAAAGGTGCTTAGCAGTCTGTGAAGAAGCTAGCACAACTGATTGTTGGGACTTCATAGTGATATTAACCACCTATCCTAAGAAGAAGCAGGAAATGTATTCAATACAGACTGACAAACAACAAAAAAAAAAGCATATAATGATTCAGCCCAATCAAAGGATGTATTCCTCTAGTTCATGGCCGTGAACTTAACTATAATTTTTATTGTATGCTTAATTACCACAAACCCCAGTGGTATGGACAAAAGCAATGGGGCTCAACACGTACCTTTATGATTTCAAGGTGCCAAGCACCATACCATATGACATACACCTTGAAAAAAGACAGATAGCTCTTACACGTCTGACGTATGATGTTCGATGTAGCGATATTCAGTGGTATCCAAACGTCAACTGACTGTCTTTATGTCAGGTATGTGCATGGACAGGAGCATATAAGGGACGTTAGACATACCTGCATGTGGTAGACTGGGTGTAATGATCAAAAACGGATGGGACTCCAGAGCACAGGAGTATTCCTCGGGGTCAAAAGTACTTGGATGAACCCAAGTGTAGGGTCATCCTGGGTACCCGTACGGAGTCCCAGATGATGACCCTATCTGGTGGTGTAGGGAAGGGAAGCACCCATGACAAATATGAGTATCCCACTTCCTTCCAATGGCTGACACGCGGTTCGGCATGCTGCTTTCTTCAAGGGGTGTATATAATACATGTAGACAGTCGTGGTATAAAACATTCTGTATTGTAAGGGTAATCCAAAGTAACCTCTGCTTCACATCCTGCACTGCTCTTGCTGCCAAAGCAGTGATGTGATGACAGCCCATAGTGAGGAAATTACATCATCGGGTACCATGGCGCCAGACACAAACCTGAGCAGTATTTTTGTGAAGGTGGAGACCATAAGAGCGGTTAATTTGAATACAGTAATCTAATCTAGAGCTGAGTATAAAGACTAAATCCCAGGTACCAGGGTATGCGAGGACATCCAAGATTAGTAAGTATCTAAGGAAAACTGGATATCTGTAGATGGAAGTTTATTAAAGAGGCAGGGTATTATTGGTCCAGAGAAAGGACAAAGACAGGACAATACAAAAGAGATGAGTAGTTGACATACGGGTCAAAACCAGAGGGACAATGCAGTAGAAAATCAAAAGGCAAAGATAACAGGCAAGGGTCAAGAAATATGAAATACAGAAGACAGATAAATGCCAGCAACTCAAAAGGGGAAATGGTTGCAAACCTTATATCAGATGCCAGAGTCCTGGACCAGATTGAACCAGTTCCCTAGCATCCAGACAGATAGATCAGCAGTGGAGATTATGAGTGGAGGAAGATTTGTCCATTTCAGCCATATAACTATTAGCAACCCAGAGCAAAATCCACAGAGACAGACGGGTGTGTTGGAAATCGTTAAAGAAGCCGGGAAGGAGTAGAAACAGATTGAGCACTGGCATTGGCATCTTTCCACTACTGGCCACATATGTGGAAAACTCTTGGTTATGTAGTCTCTTGGAGGACTCACGTTTTGGTCACTCTTTAATTGCCAAAGATCTGTGATAAATCTGCAAGTGGCTTTTCATCCAATTAGATGTGCACCAGGGAGTCAACATTGGTGCATGTATCTAATTGCAGTTGGTATAAGTGAGACAGATATGGATAAGGGAAGACAGGAGTTTGTATTTCTTGCAAATTATCTTCCCATTATTATACGGAGATTATTATTTTAGAAAGGTACATATCATTTGCTTTGCACAATAAATAGAGCTTCTTCAGGAGATTCCTGCCGTATAGAATTCCGACAAGCTTCCTCATTACAAATAACATGTTTTACTAAAAATGCCGCAAAGCAGAAAAGTCAATTAAAAATGAAAAGAGTTAGGTTCTATTGTACAAAAGTAGTGAGAGAGCTGTTTAAAGAGTTTGACCGATAAAAGAAAGATCTCAAATTTAATCCACTAGTGATGTTTACACATAGTGATCATTTTTTAATCATTTTAATTACTTTACAATTTGTTTTCATTTTATTTAGTTTTTTGGTCCTGTCAGCGTGTGATGGTGAGTGTGTGAAATCAGGAGTATGTACGAGCAGTAGGTGTGCAGACACTTTTTGCTGTAGATGCTGTGTGCTGACAATGTGCTTAGATTATCTGGTACAGGTTTAGCTGCACTTTTAGTAGCTCTAATGATTCTTCTTACTATCTGATACATAGAAAAGAGGAGAGACAGTAATGAGATGGATGTATGATACAATGACACAATCAGCTCTGCTACCTCACCTAAAAACACACACAGCAGCATGCTTTGTCCCACTCCCCACTGATCCAGAGCTATCGTGTCGTAGAGTTGCTGCTGTCTCCTCTGCATGCTGCTGCTAGATAGGAAGTGCTGGGTCTGTAGTGCTTTGTGCCTCTCTGCCCCTCCCCTGAGTACAAAGTGACAGGGCCGGATTCTAGGCAGGGACCATCTTGCCGCTCCAGGGGGACCCCAACAGATCGCCCCCCCCACCATCGTTGCCCCTCCTGCTATCGTGAGGTGCAGTGCTGCATAAACTACAATCCATGTATAAATTAAATATTTCATTTTGTTGAGGAGTGTTTTTGCTAAAACTGGGGAAAACATTGTTTATATTTAATAATCGGAGAGGGGGGGGGGGCAAATTTGTTGAGATTCACCCTGTACAACAAAGTCCCTAGAAACTTACCTGAATTGCTGTATGTGGTGAAATAAACCCATATGCATACCTACAGTTTGGTGAAGGATGCCATTTGATATGCTTTGTGCAGTTTGGTGTGGGAAATCATTGAACATAGCAATAGCTCTGAGTAACACTGCCGTACTATTCAAGAAGAAGCTGTTGCACTAGTGACTCAAAGCTGAGAGGGAGGTGCTGTACTCCTCTGGACTCGCACACAGGAATAAGCCAAGGTGGTTCATGCTAGATACAAGCCTGACTATAAATTTTTTACAGTCCTCTCTACTAAACTGCGCACACAAAAACATAAGCTCTATCTGAGGTTTCAGTTTGAATGGTAAAAACCATTGCCATTAACTTGGCATGATAAGAGGAAATGTATTCAATACAGACCTTATCATGCCAAGTTAATGGCAATGGTTTTTACCATTCAAAGCTAAAGCCTCAGATAGAGCTGTATGTTTTTTGTGTGCGCAGTTAGTAGAAGCAGGACTGTAAAAAATTGATTTATAGTTCAGGCTTGTATCTAGACATGAACCACCTTTCAGGCTTGTATCTAGACATGAACCACCTTGGCTTATTCCTGTGTGTGAGTCCAGAGGAGTACAGCACCTCCCTCTCAGCTTTGAGTCACTGGTGCAACAGGCTTCTTCTTGAATATTATAGCAGTTACTCAGAGCTATTGTGCTATGTTCAATGATTTCCCACAACCAAGACTGCACCAAGTATGTCAAATGGTATCCTTCACCAAACTGTAGGTATGCATATGGGTTTATTCACACATACAGCCAGGGCCGGCTCCAGGTTTCAGTGGGCCCCTGGGCGACAGTGCCTCACTGGGCCCCTTAGCAGTGAACTCATGTGGTGGCATTAAAAACGCAAAACCTTAAGATACGAATATTAATATACACCCCCCAGTCAGGCACCATTAATTAATATACACCCCTCCCCAGCCAGAATACAGTAATAAATATACCCACCAGGCTCCAATATTCACCCCCCCAGGCTCCATTATTAATATACACCCCCCCCAAGGCTCCATTAATTAATATACATTACATCGGCGAAGTATGCCGATGTAATTGAGCTTACTTATGTTGCCAGTTTGTGCCGTGAGCCCCTCTGGGGCCCCGGCACTTGCCCGGGTAAGCCGGGTGCTGGCGCCGGCCATGCATACAGCAATTCAGGTAAGTTTCTAGGGACTTTGTTGTACAGGGTGAATCTCAACAAATTGCCCCCCCCCCCTCTCCGTTTATTAAAATATAAACAATGTTTTCCCCAGTTTTAGCAAAAACAACTCCTCAACAAAATGAAATATATTAATTTATACATGGATTGTAGTTTATGCAGCACTCACCTCAGATAGCAGGAGGGGGCACGATGGTGGGGGGGCGATCTGGTGGGGTCCCCCTGGAGCGGCAAGATGGTCCCTGCCTAGAATCCGGCCCTGTCACTTGTACTACTAGGGGAGGGGCAGGAGGCACAAAGCACTAGAGACACAGGCACTTCCTATCTAGCAGCAGCATGCAGAGGAGACAGCAGCAACTCTACGGACAAGATAAGCTCTGGATCAGTGGGGAGTGGGACAAAGCAGTGCTGACTGTGTGTGTTTTTTAGGTGAGGTAGCAGAGCTGAGTGTGTCATTGTATCATACATCCATCTCATGACTCTGTCTCATCTCTCTTTTTCTATGTATCAGATAGTAGAAGAATCATTAGAAGCTACATAAAAGTGCAGCTAAACCCTGTACCATGATAATCTAAGCACATTGTCAGCACACAGCATCTCACAGCAAAAAGTGTCTGCACAGCTACTGCTCGTACATACTCCTGAATTTCAAACTCACCATCACCAGTGATAAGACCAAAAACTAAAATAAAATGGAACACAATTGTAAAGTAAGGAATTAAAAATTATCACTATAGTGTAAACATCACTAGTGGATTAAATTTGAGAACGTTCTTTCATCGGTCAAACTCTTTAAACATTTCGGGGAAAAACAGCTCTCTCACTATTTTTGTACAGTAGAACCTTTACTCTTTTCATTTTTAATTGACTTTTCTGCTTTGCGGCATTTTTAGGTAAAACATAGTTATTTGTAATGAGGAAGCTTGTCGGAATTCTATACGGCAGGAAACTCCTGAGAAGCTCTATTTATGTGCAAAGCAAATGATAATGTACCTTTCTAAAAATAATAATCTCCATATAATAATGGAAGATAATTTTAGCAAGAAATACAAACTCCTGTCTTCCCTTAATCCCTATCTGTCTCACTTATACCAACTGCAATTTAAGAGTACATGCACCGATGTGGACTCCCCTGGATGAAAAGCCACTTGCAGATTTATCACAGATCTTTGGCACATTAAATAGATAACAGATCTATGGCTATTGCCCAAACTTGAGCCTCCAAGACATTACATACACAAGATTTTCCACATATGTGGCCAAGTAGTGGAAAAGATGCCAATGCCAGTGCTCAATCTGTTCTTACTCCTTCCCCGCTTCTTTAACTGATTTCCAACACACCCGTCTGTCTCCTGTGGATTTTGCTCTGGGTTGCTAATAGTTATATTGGCTGAAATGGACAAAATCTTCCTCCACTCATAAATCTCCACTGCTGATCTATCTGTCTGGATGCTAGGGAACTGGTTCAATCAGGTCCAGGACTCTGACATCTGATATAAGGTTTGCCAACCATTTCACCTTTTGGAAGTTGCTTGCATTTATCTTTATATCTTTATATCTTTATATTTTTATCTTTATCTTTATATTTCTTGACCCTTTGCCTGTTATCTTTGCCTTTTGATTTTCTACTGCATTGTCCTCTTGGTTCCGGCCCGTATTTGTCAACTACTCATCTATGTTTGTATTGTCCTGTGTTTGTCCTTTCTCTGAACCAATAATACCCTGCCCCTTTAAATAAACTTCCATCTACAGATATCTAGTTTTCACTTAGATACTTACTAATCTTGGATGTCCTCGGCTATACCCTGGTGACCTGGGATTTAGTCTTTATACTCAGCTCTATTAGATTACTGTATTCAAATTAAACGCTCTTTATGGTCTCCACCGTAACAAAATACTGCTCAGGTTTGTGTCGCCATGGTACCCGATGATGGTACCCGATGATGTAATTTCCCCACCTTATGGGCTGTATCACATCACTGCTTTGCAGCAAGAGCAGTGCAGGATGTGAAGCAGAGGTCTACTTTGGATTTAACCCTTACAATACAGAATGTATTTACCACAGACTGTCTACATGTATTATATACACCCCTTGAAGAAAGCAGCATGCCGAACCGCGTGTCAGCCATTTGGAAGGAAGTGGGATACTAATATTTGTCACGAGTGCTCCCTTCCCTACACCACCAGATAGGGATCAGCATCTGGGACTCCGTACCGAGTACCCAGGGGATGACCCTACACTTGGGTTCATCCAAGTACTTTTGACACCCCGAGGAATACTCCTGTGCTCTGGAGGTCCCATCCGTTTTTGATCATTTACACCGCAGTCCTACCACATGCAGGTATGTCTACTGTCACCTTATATGCTCCTGTCCATGCACATACCTGACATAAAGACAGTCCAGTTGACGTTTGGATACCACTGAATATCGCTACATCGACATCATACGTCAGACGTGGTAAGAGCTATCTGTCTTTTTTTCAAGGTGTATGTCATATGGTATGGTGCTTGGCACCTTGAAATCATAAGGTACGTGTGTAACCCCATTGCTTTGTCCATAGCCACTGGGGGTTGTGGTAATTAATAGCATACCTAATAAAAATTATAAGTTTAAGTTCACGGCCATGAACTAGAGGAATAACATCCTTTGATTGGGCTGAATCATTATATGCTTTTTTTGTTGTTGTCACGGGTGCTCCGCTGCGTGCCTGTCCCCATTCCCCTGCCTGCACTTACCTCTCCTGGCTCCTACAAGTGCTCCGGGTCCTGGCATGTAGGCCGCATGGCTCCATCCCTGCAGGCTGCGCGCTCTGGCTGCTAGGACGCGCATGGACTTCTCAAGATTTAAAGGGCCAGCGCCCCCGTTATTGGCATTGGCTAATCCGGCTCACACTTTATAATCCTGCACCTCCCTTCCTTCCTGGATTGATCTTCAGCATCATATGGAACTTCCAAGGTTTCCACACCTCGCTTCCCACAGCGGTTCCTGTTGAAGGGATTGCCCACCAGCGTTTCCAGACACCTTAGACGCTCCAGATGCTCCTGTCTTCCAGCGTTTTCAGACGCCTCCGTGTTCTTCCAGCGTTTCCTGACACCTTAGTGTTCTTCCAGAGTTTCCAGATGCCTCCGTGTCTCCTGTCTCCAGCATTCCCATACGCTACGGGTGTGCCCTCCAGGGTTCCAGTCCATCAGTGTCTTCAGTGTGTGCCAGTGTCACCAGTGTTACTCTGTGTTCCTGCTGTCATCCCAGGCTTGGATTATTTCCTGCACATCCCTGTACCTTGGCTGCCACTGCAGGCCTCCCGCGGTGGTCCAGAGGGTCCAATGGTCCTCAGATTCCTCCCTCCAGACTCTTCCCGTAGAGACTTTTAGTTCTGTTGTCTGTGTGACCCGTTACAATATTTCAGGTTATAACAAATAAAACTATTTGAGATTGTATTCGACCCCAGGGAAGAGACTTTACACATCTTCATGTAGTTATATATTCCCTGGCTGCCCGTGAATCAACCACCACGACACTGTCCTTTCATGGCTGATAATTTTAGGCTTTATTATGACAGACCCCTTTGAATTTAACTTCTGCCTATACAACATAAAATGTTTTACAGATTTTAGGAGAAGAAAATCCTTTGGGAACTTTTCTGGCTACAATCATGGGTGAGTAACAATTCTGTTATGGACACCTCGGATTGCGGCGTCTGTTGCTAGGCAATCACCTGACCACATTCGGATGCTGCCTAGCAATCAGAGAGAGGATGAAAAATATTTATCTCAGAATCTAAAAGGTTTTCATAGGAGAAATACAAAGTCTCTATCACTTATAGTTTAAGGCGATTACACAACATAACCGTATAAACCATCTCTGGTGTCTTTTTGTTGTGTTCCCATTTTTAGATATTTAGATACATTTCCACTCAGGGCCTGCGGGCAGTACATTTTCATTATTAGTCTATGTGGGAGCATTTTACTCAGGCGATGGCAACCTGTGGATATTCAGCTGTTGAAAGTTGAAGTCCAGATGGAGCGACACAGGTTGCCAGTTTCTTATTTAACTCTTTCATTAAACTGGCAGGGATCAGATTGGGTTTTATGTGATTTGGGGATGAAGTATCATAGAGTGCACTCTCTGAATTAAAGGAAAAAAATTGGGCACATTCTCTTACCTAGATTAATCGGTAGGATGGAGTCTCCTAAAAAAAACGGCAGGTGCCAGGGGAAGGATTTCACCAATGTGGTGAAATCCTTCCCCTGGCACCTGCCGTTTTTTTAGGAGACTCCATCCTACCGATTAATCTAGGTAAGAGGCAGGGCAGTTCTACACAAGGTGCGGCCTGGTATAGAATCACATCATAGCCTGAGTCTGCACAACTATAGCTTGTGTGTAGGGCAGAAATACCCAATGTCTGCCCACCCTACAACCGGCCATGATCCCATTCATAACCCTCCACACTCACTTGGCGTGGAAGTGGAGGAATGGATGAAATAGGTACAATTCCTGTCTGTGCAGTAGGCATTGCGCCTATTGGAGGGCTTGTATAACAGTTTGAATTTAGTTTTAGCTTGGGCCATTTTAAGTTTTGTCAGGTGTAGCTAATTTTTTAGGTAGTGGCCACAGGGGTGCTGAGCTCACCTTTCTCCTGACCAGTGTGGTGCCTCCCATATGACCGACCTCTTTTGGTATACAGAGGCCCAGGGTTGATTTCACGTGGACTGTGTACACTAATACAGACCATAGCCAGAGTGTCAGGACTCGCAAATTGTACTGATGATATCAGGTTTCAGGCTTCTTGCTGGAAAACCACACCCAGAGCTGCCTGTGATTGACAGCTGCATTTCTGATCCTGGGAAAGCTGGGTGTGTCTCTGTAATCGTTTTGCCTGCAGCTGCGGTTTGAGTGATGGACGGCTGAGCCAGTCAGTGCTGGAGGTAGTGTCCATTACTGCCTTATATTCTGCTCAGCCCCTTCATTTGGTGCTGGTTATTGCAGTCTATCTGTGTATCTAGTGCTCTGGCTATTGTGTTTCTGGCTATTCTGTGTACTGACTTCTGCTTTGCCTACTGACCATTCTATTTGCTATACGAATCTGTACCTTTGCCGCCATCTTGGTTTTGACCCGGTTTGTTTGACTCCGCTCGTCTGTCTGTATCTGTTGTTTGTTCCTCAGTATCGTTTATCTCCTTGTGTGACCCTCACCTTCCTGTCTGTCTAGTGTCGGTTTCTGTTACCAGTGTGAACACTGACCTATATCAGTATCTCGGTTACCTGTCGGCTCCAACATCCAGCAGCTGCCAGACGAAGTAGGTTTTCCCTGTCATCTTGTAGGGTCACTCAGGGACCATCAGTTAGGTTCCTGATAGTGGGTTCGCCCTTACTAGGGCGGTTTATCTGTTTTAAGCAGGGCCTTAGTCCACAGGGACGTCGCAGGGTGAGTTCGCCACCACCTACCTAGTCTGACAGCTAGCGCCAAGCCTGGTTGTGGTTGCGCGGTTGCTGGACAGGTGCTGACACAGAGGCTGTAGTGTGGGTAATCTGTTGTTGCTACACTGAGCATTTGTATAACAACAAAAGCCATTGATGATGGGATGGGCCAAACTGACCTGGAGCACCAGAGAGAGATAAGCATAAGTTTATTACTTTTGCACAACCTGGGTCCATTACTCAAAAAAAAAAAAAAACCTTCCCCTCTCCATAGAAAAAAAATGTAGCACGGCAATTCTTACGGCTGAAGATACAGCATGCTCTATCTTTTTTGCCCCCGCGGTACGGCACGGTACGGTGAGCACTCCTTGTACTCACCATACTGCGCCTGGGAGCCAAAGCCATCTATGGTGCATCAGGCTGCAAATTTGCACCCACATATAAGTCCCTCATCCAGTCATGTGAATACACCCTAAGTATAACAAATAAAAAAAATTGTAGATATTTTATTAAACACTTCACTAAAGACTGCAAATGATTGCCGAATTATCGGTATCGACAGTGCAGCTAGATCTACCGTACATGCTTTATGGCAGTATTGACAATGGGTATTTACATTGGATCCATCTATTCAAATTGTTTCCTTCTACGCGTGCCAATCTATGAAAAGTAAAAAAAAATATGGAAACTACACTGGGTAATCCTATTAAGTACCTAAACAGTAGATTTTCAATCGTGACCCTATGAGAGAATTAAGAGAAGATCTAGTTAGACAGTTTTTGGCTCAACCATGGAGCTCTGCAGAGACATCCCTTGAGTGTCTGCGATGTCTTCTATGTAGATGGCAGGGATCTATGTCTACACAATAGCTTCCATGGCTCCAGGGAACACACATTAGGTCCACCGTCAGCATAGGACACATCATGGATGCACAATGGGCATCTCTACTGAGCTCTGAGGTAAGTATACTTGCCATAGCCCTCAGAGCTCACAAATATGAGATAGCACTTGCAATTAATCAGTATAGAACCATTTTTAGAACAAAGGAGGCGATAAAGGAATATAAAATAACCAGATCCAGAATCATGCTTTCTGGGATCTCTGGCACCTGAGCTATGTGCGTGAGTAGATTCCAGATGGTAGATTTTTTTTTTTAAAGAAAGCCGCCTAAACTTGTGACATCATGTACCGAAGAATAAGACTCCATTCTGAGCTGTAATAATATATATTCCAAAAACGATTTTGTACCAATTGTAATGAAACTTTTAACTAAAGTTTTGGTAACATTTAATTAGCCTTTGCTACAGCCGCCTGACATTGAGAACACACATAAACAATGTATGCAGGTACAATGACTAATTATTCTAAGCAAGTTATTGACCTTTGTTTCCTGTCAGAAATTATACCCCGCTCTTACTTCTTCAGCACTACAATGCCTTTTCTCAGTGAATTATAATAATACGAATGTCATTATAAATAATTAACAATGCATTATGCTGTATAAATCTACATATAATAATACCAGGTTTTAAAATTCTCCTGAAAGTAAATTTGCATTTCTGAAAGAAATTACTGACAAATGGAATTTAGTTTTATATGCTCTGATGAGTTAGTGACGCATTGATGTAGCAGGTTACTCTTTGGTGCTCATTCTCAATTTTCGTGCCTATCAATTATTGTTTTATATATTCTTCCGTTCAGTTGACTTCTACCTTGTGTCCTCTCTTCAAGGTTGTTCAATTTATATCCTATAACTCATTCCTTTCATAAATAATATTTATTTTAAAGGGGCTGTCCATGTTTTTTATATGGCTTGGGGAGCTATAAAAAGTAAAAAAAGATATAGTCACTTCCTTTTAGGCTCCCATTCTAACACTGTCGAGTGTCTGCTTGTGACCCCTGCTGTAGGGATACACTGTCTTAGGACTCATTCACAGTGCCGTCTGCGGGGCCGTACATGCGGCTGCAAATTTGCGGCCGCATGTACGTCCCCATAGATGGCAATAGCGGCACGAAGGGGACCACATGTGTGGCACCGATCCGGGACACACACCGCAAAAAGATAGAGCAAGCTCTATCTTTCGGCGGATGTGCGGCCGTGTGCTGCTATTCTCTATAGAGGGAGGAGGGGTCACCTCTTCCTCACCTCCAGCATACAGCGGGCATACCGCATGTGAATGTACCCATATACTGTATGTAGGTTGTGTAGTATAATAGACCAATATATAGAAGACAGAATTACAGCTTTCACACTTACTGCCAGTTTGATCAAAAAAATATAGGAAAATTAAGGTAAGGACCTCTCTATCAATGTATTGGTACTTGCTGGTTCAGCAATCTGAATATTTCCCTACTGTATTCAGCACAGTGGAGACCATGCACCAATCATCTATCAGACAGTCACATCTTACTGTACATGTATAGTTCATTCTGGAGGCCTCTAATCATGCAAAATTGTCCATAGCACTGCAGCAGGTTCTAATCTATCTCTACAGACACACAAGCTCTTATGGCTTAATGAAAAAATGTAGGCTGCAGGCTACATCGCCGCTATGTTTAAGAAGTGCAGATATCAAATGGTACAAATTGTAATGAATTGGAACAAAGTCTTTCCTGCTAAAGTTCATATAAAGGTTCTAGTATAGTGATCTATAGTATCCCCTGCCCCCATCATAATAATTCTCATAATAACTCACATGATATTACGTCAACAATTAGCAGCATAAGACGTGGCGAGATTTATTATGACTAGTGATTCATATTCATCTTAAAGGGCAGTTAGTAAAATGCACCAAGTTGATTAAGAGCCGCACACGTTGTAATAGAAATAGCCCTGAAATCTGTCTTCATCGAAAGTCTTCAACCTCCTCAGTAATTCTATTCTGTTGGTAGCAAGTTGTAGAGAAATTCACAGTAATTTAAAAAAAAATATCTCAGTTATTTCTGTCCGCTATGTAGAAAAATTTCCATTTCAATCCATATGCTAATGAGGCAGTTGGTGCACCCAAGTTAAGCCCTTACCACCTGGAGCACATCACAATATTCCTTCCTGGACTATTACCCTCTCAGTCCGATAAACAGGAGATTTCTCTTATGAGAAGCAACTGTGGGAAAAGAGGGACATGATTTAAGCAGGAATAGAAGCTCCCATGGTGCTTAGGGCATGCCCTGAGTGCACTAACTGCCTCATTAACGTACAGATTAAAGTAGGAATATGTTGAAAATGGTGAAAAGGCAAACATAATTAACATATTTTTGTAAATGCAGTGTATTTCTTTACAATATCTTCCCAGATGATTTTAATGCTTGCTGGGCAAGTTTTTGCAAATTTGCATACTTATTAGGGCGGCATGGTGGCTGTTTGAGTAGCACTTCTGCCTTGCAGCACTGGGGTTCACCTGGGTTAAAATCCCAGCCAGGTCTCTCCATGTTTGTGTGGGTTTTCTCTGGGTCCTCCAGTTCCTCCCAATGATTTTGAGCCCCATTGGGGACAGGGACCTATTTGACACGCTCTGTGCAGCGCTGCCTAATCTGTGTGCGCTATATGAATAAATTATTATTATTATTGGTCAAGGGCCATCATTTCTTTAAAATGTTTGTAGCAATTTTTTTGTTGATGCATAGGGATAGTTAAAAATCAAAACACATTTTTTTGGGGGGGGGTTAAAGTTCCAAAAACTGGATAAAAATATTTTTTTTGGTTTCGTATAGTATATAAATTTTTGCTCAGTTTAAAAATCAGCCCAAAATGAATTAATTCCCTAGTGTTTGATGGTTATTTTGATGTATAATATGAATAATATGTATGTATATTTATTAATATATTTTGTGTGTTTTTTTTACTTTATATGTACTCCATAAGAGAGACAATTTCACATTTTTTTTCCTTACAAGTGTTCACCTGTAGCGGCGGCATGTATAAGAGCCCCAGTCACATGAGGAAAACGAGCCCCTGTGGGGGCTAATTTCTATGGCATAATGCATGGAGGATTAGATGGGAGGGGCTGGAGGAGAAGAACACCCCCCCCCCACACCTATTTGATGCCAGGTAATATAAGATAAAAGCTGATTTATGTGCATGTCAGCCAAACTATTTTTAGCTAAAAAAAAGGGGATCAGCTTTATAGGAACCTGTCATTGGCTGTATATGTACAAATGTGGTGACAGGTTCCCTTTAATTCTTTAATAATAGATTAGTCAGATGCTTGCTGACTGCCCTCCTCTACCGATATGATTTAACTTTAAACACAAATATGTTGTGCCCCAAATTTTCTACTCCATAAAATTGCCCCCAATGACCTAATAATTCCCTCTATATTACAACAGTTGGATATGGAGGCTTCTGGGGTCTTATCTCTGGTCAAACCATGGCCCCATCTGAAAGTAAGAGGGATCGATAGAATAGTCTGTAGTTTAGTTGACATTAGATCGTACTGTTCTTGGCTTGTTTCAATATTTTACTAAACTTGTATTGTAAGAAATGAGAGTCCTTCCTTTGTGATATTTGGGAGAAGTTAAGGGTAGTGTGGTGCAATGGTTCATGTCAAGCATACATATTTCCCGGTAAACCGCGACAGTAGATCATCCAACAGTCTGGAGAGCCTATTCATTTCTTCTTTTATCTACCTACGTAGATGGATGAGTGCGTGGGTTCTGTGTATCCTGGAGTTGTAAAACATTTTGTGTGTTTTAAAGATAAAGAAATCTGCCATAACTTCACAGCTTGCTGACAACTTGTGCACAGACCGCTGCCTGATGTTGAGAAAATGAAATTGCTGTTAACGTAAGTTTGATCCAAATTTCCTGGATACAGGACTAAATGTGACAGCATTACAGCTGCTATTGGCACAAAATCAATGTGACCGCATGAAACGATGCACCTGCGCCGTATTGTGTGAAAAACCTTCCAGAACAACCAGACACAAACCGTGCCGTTACGCTGTCACTATTTAAGATCAATCACCTTTACGACAGTAGACTACTATAGGTGGGTTTTTGTGATGCCACTACAGAGAAAAAGGATGTGGATCTTGTGCATATTTTAGCCGAAGAAACAAATTTTGTCACTGAAATATGCATTCTGGTGCTCAGTCTGACCCTGTGCCACAGTTTTGCACTCCCCATGTTACAGGTGCACCAAAAACTGTTGTAGGGAGCGGCAAATCCATGAAGAACGTGCACCAGAATTCATTAATCTGGCGTCTTCTGCACACTACAGAGACAAACAGCGCCTAGTGCAGTTTGCAATGTTTTAGTAAATGTGGCCCTATGTGCTTTACCTTGTTATTAAAAGACATTAACATTTGGTGCTCTAGTCCTGGAAGACCCAATCTCCTCCTGCTTTATAACATGCTGCCTGCAGATAGGACACTATGCACAATTTGATCAGCGCCATCTGCTCTATAACATGCTACCTGCAGATATGACATTACGCAGGACCGGATTAAAGGAAGGGGCTCCTGGGGCTCTAGCCAAGGGTCCCCCACCACTTTCACTTTTTAAGGGGCTCCCACCAGTTTCTGACAGTCAGCGACTCAAGTCAGCTGCAAGGAAGAGCCTGCAGCGTCGTGGGATCACTGGAAGGGAAGGTGAGGTAAGAATGAAGTTTATTATCTTCTGGCCATTTTCTACAGGGGTCTGGCGGCTAAATTCTACAGGGGACTGGCGGCTAAATTCTACAGGGGGCTGGTGGCTGGATTCTACAGGGGGCTGGCTGGCTGTATACTACAGGGTCTGGCAGGCTATATATTACAGGGGTCTGGCAGGCTATATACTACAGGGGGCTGGCAGGCTACATACTACAGGGGGCTGGCAGGCTATATACTACAGGGGGCTGGCAGGCTATATACTTTCAAAAACAATGTTAGAAAGGCCCCCACCAGTTTGCACCCAGGGGCCCCCACCACCCTTAATCCGGCCCTGATACTACGTGCAATCTATTCATCTCCTCCTGCTCTATAACATGCTGCCTGCATATATGACACTATGCACAATCTGCCCAGCTCCTCCTGCTCTATAACATTCTGCATGCTGATAGGATACTATGTACAATCCTGCTTAGCTCCTATTGCTCTGTAACATGCTGCCTGCAGATAGGACACTATGTACAATCTGCTCAGCTCCTATTGCTCTGTAACATGCTGCCTGCAGATAGGACACTATGCACAATCTGATCAGCTCCTATTGCTCTGTAACATGCTGCCTGCAGATAAGACACTATGCACAATCTGATCAGCTCCTATTGCTCTGTAACATGCTGCCTGCAGATAGGACACTATGCACAATCTGATCAGCTCCTATTGCTCTGTAACATGCTGCCTGCAGATAGGACACTATGCACAATCTGATCAGCTCCTATTGCTCTGTAAACATGCTCCTGCAGATAAGGACACTATGCAAATCTGATCAGCTCTATTGCTCTGTAACATGCTGCCTGCAGATAGGACACTATGCACAATCTGATCAGCTCCTATTGCTCTGTAACATGCTATCTGAGGATAAACATGTACAATCAGTGCAGCTTCTTTCTATAACATGCTGCTTGCGGATAGTAAAATTAAGAAAAATGTAAATACAAAGTTCAGTAAAACTTGCATAGCTCATCGTACAATCCTTAAACTACAAAACATTGCCACCACAGCCACACGGCATCTATATAATGGTCTACAAATCATATTTCTCTGTCCACAAAAAAAAAACAAAAAAAACTGTGTTTGACAAAAATATGCAAAAATATGGACTGTTGGACTCGCAACCTGTTGCATTAAGGAAAGAACCTCAAATGGAATATATACTGTACTGCTAACATAAGTAGAACCACTTAAAGGGGTTGTCCACTTTCAGTAAATATTTGATATTGTTTGTGTAAGGAAAAGTTCTACAATTTTCCATTATACTTTCTGTATCAATTCCTCACGGTTTTCTAGATCTCTGCTTGCTGTCTTGCTATAGGAAGCTTCTATGTTTACATCCAGTGGATAAAAATCTGTACCTGGTGATGTGATGGACAGGCAGGTGCAGAGGACTTCAGTATTACACGGCTCTGATTACTCTCTGTGATACTAAGGGCTCATGGACCTGTGTTTCATAACATTTCCTTGGACAGATATTTATCCTCTGGAAGTAAACATAGAAGTTTTTTATAGCAGCACAGCAAGCAGAGATCTAGAAAAGTGTCAGGAATTGATGGAAAGTATGTCGCAAGATTGTATAACTTTTCATTACACAAACTGTATCAATTATTTGCTGAAAGTCAACAACCCCTTTAAGAGACTGCGTAGTCTTGAACAGAAGGCTGTACATGGAATAAGACTCTTTGCAAGTCTGTAGCCCCAAGGTAATAAAAGAAATGAACATCCCAGAAATATGGCTGCATAATCCTTCATCATCAAACCTATTGTAACAAGCAGCGGGTTCTGAACCCACTGTGCTATCTAACCGGTTTGGCTTTGGGCCACACACTAAGGGCGTTATACCTGGACCTCTCCGGTATTCACCCGTTTACCCATATACTGGGATCTGGACTTTGATGCAAGAGATCCCAAGGCCGCTTCCTCTTGTGGTGGTCCTAGTGTGGATAGCAGGTGGCCCAGTGGGCACAGTGACACAGATTGGTGCTACCAAGGGATCAGGCAATATCACGGCAGACAGCGTACAATCAGAAACCAGGGACAGGCAGAGGGTTGTGGCAGGTAGCGCAGGTTCGAGAAACAGGTTGGGGTTGTATATCAGGGGGCGGAGCTCAAATCAGAGTCAAGAACAAGCCAGGGGTCACACACGGGTAGCATACAGAAACTAACGCCATACAGCAGGACGAGCAAGCTAGGAGCCTTTGCTTAGGCACGGAGAACAGTGCATGCTGGGATATATGGCGGGAGGTGCAAGCTGATAGGCTGGGAAACACCCTGCTCCTTTACGAAGGAGAGAGAGGTGGCGTCCGGGCCTTAAGGGAGCTGGAGCATGGCCAGACACGGTGGCTGAAGGTAAGTCTGCGAGGGGGAACGAGACAAATCTGGAACCCGTCGCCAGCGTCACACATATTCATTAAACCAATTCCACTAACTAACGGGACATATGGAATCCACCAGCTTTCTGCCCTAGAAGCATCGTAGGACCAACGGATATCCCATAGACCTTCATTTTCCTCTTATACCACTTGTTATGTAAACATGTGTAAGTCAGCACATCATTACTTTCCATAGCCGTTGCCCATATTACCCGCCCCTGGTGTTTTTGTTGGATTGTAGAACATTTGAAGCTTTTATGTTTCATCATTCGGTTTATATGAGTCATCAGTCCCAGACACTAAAAGCAAGTCAGAAGAAAACAAGTCACCGGCTGAGTCACTCTCTCCACATCACCTGGAATATAGATAATTCAGTACCATGAGCAGATAATGGGGCACATTAAATAAGGGTGCGAACGCCGCACTTTCGGCAGGTCTCGCGATTATTTCCATTTTCCGGGTTTTTGTCGCACACGATCGGATTGTGGCGCATCGTGCCGGCTTGCACGCAACAGAAATCGGGGGCGTGGCCGTCGGACAACCCGACGGATTCGGACAAACTGCTGAATTTAAAAAAGGAAATGTGTCGCAAGATCAAGCACTCACATGCACCAGGAAGAAGCAGGTGAACACTGGCGGACCTCAGCGATTGCACATGCACATGCATGCAGGATCTTAGTGAATCACAGCAGACCCGAATCCTCGTTGGACAATGCACCGCGAGAACGCGACAGGACCGGGTAAGTAAATCTGCCCCAATGTGTGATATCGTACAAAACCCACAGGTACACCTGAAGAGGACTAAGGTACTAAGGCAAAATACAATTGGTTGAGATTTATCAAAAGTGCGAACAGAAGTCTTCTAGTTGTCTATGGTAACCAATCAGAGCTCAGCTTTCATTTTCCCACAGCTGTTTATAAAATTGAAGCCAGGCTCTGATTGGTTTCCATATACAACTAGAACAGTTTTGATAAATAAACTGACAATTGGATACAATATAAAGTTCCCATCCAAATGTCTCCTGGGGCCACAAGTAGACTCTGAATCAAATTGGAAGCAAACAGCATAACTGCCTATGGTGAGGCTTCAGTCCTCTTTTAGATTTGAAGACAAGTACAGCTACCTCATGGAGGAGTAGAAGAGAACTGCTGCTGAAGCTGCGGGAGAGCTGGTAAAAGTGAGTATGTTGGATTTTTTTCCATTGCTAAAAGGATGGACAATATTTAGGATGCTACACATCGGGGCCATTTTTAGAGACCCTCTGTAGCCCACTTCTTATAATGCCCCCTTTTAAGTGACTGCCTTTATAAGGATGGCAGAAAAAAAGGCACAATAAGGAGTGGGCTTTAGAAAAAACTGTGAGGTTACTGGCCAGTTGGCTACTCAGGGGCAATGTAGCTATTGGCTAATGCAGGCACTGTGACTAAATCATAAACACAGTTCTGGTGTCATTTTAAAGAAGATAAACTTCTTGTTAATATCACACAGTCAGGAGTGTGATTTTCACATACAGTTCTCACTCAAAAGTTTAATTTTATCAATGGATATCTATGGTATCTAGAAACCCAGTCCTTATGCACTGTTAAAATGTAGAGTCTCGTCTTTAAAATTACATCACAACTGTGTTTCTAGTTGACACAAGTCAGAATATAACCCTTCAGCTTGAAGGCATTACAGAGAAGGAGGGGTTAAGGGATACATGGAAAATGTAAAGAGAAAGCCATTGCTAGACATAAGAAATCGAGTCCAGTGATTCTAAATGAAATAGAGACACAGCAAATTCACAGTGCAATTCAGATTTTGACACAAATGACCCATTTAGATAAGTTATTCCAGTTGCTCTAAGGGTGCTATATTTTCTGAGAATTTTCTTTCATTCTCTCAAATGAAATTACAATGTATAAAGTTCAGTTTTGCTTAGCACAAAAATGATACCTTCAATTGCATGAGATTGCACATCTGGATTTGCATAAATTGCATAAATCACTTGTCCAGTATTATTAGCTGATGATTATCAATATTACAGATGAGGACTTTTTCCATCCACATCCTATATCTGTAATTTTCTCACTGAGCTGTTGGTTGGGGACCTTAGACAAAGCTCCTGTTCACTCCTCCCCCTCTCCACCCTCCATAGACTACTATGTGATCTGACTCTTCTGCGCTGTAGTCTGTGTTTCTGGAGAGGAACTAAATTCAGTCATTTTATCAGTTGTGTAGAAAGAATTTCATCTGATAAAATATATTTAAAAATAAATATTTACTTCTATTAGTGATTTATGCAAAATTTGTTGAGACATCAGAACCAAAACCTCCATTGATCACTCTTCAACGGCGTCTGCCTGTTGACATTTTTCCGAGGTCCATTGATCTCTATGAGGGCACATGATGTCGGCCTTTAAATGCCACCTGTGCTGTCGTTACTGGCAGAAAAGTAGGGTGCGCCAGAGCTGAACCCAAACTTCTGACTGAAGTCCAGGTTTGCCTTATGGGGATCCGAAAACCTGATTTGTTCAACATGGATTTGATAATTCATAGATTTGGCACATATCTGCCAATTTTCAAAACCAAATCATTTGTGCTCTGTCTTTGGAGAACCAAAATAATGGAAATGTAAACAGATGGGAAACTTGGATACATCCAAGTCTATGGGAATGGAGGTTATTTATCATATGTAGGCACGCATACACCTTGCGCAGAAATAAACATAGCTGCCAAATTTCTCATATGAATATTTGCCAGCTTTAGTGAGTGGTGACAACAGCGCCTCACGTCGGCCTGATCCCCTTTTGGCATGGCCCATTCCCTGCCAGTCACGCCACCCTTCATGCCCCTCCACGCCCCCCCCCCCCTGGTGTGAAGGTGGCGGATTGGGGAATATAATCGCAAGTGCTAGCTACATCAAAGCATTTACGATTATTTCAGGGCTTCTATGCCACCTGTGTGGCGAAGAAGCCTGGATAAATATCCCCCTATGTGTCCATTGCGGAATAGAACAATGAAGAATGCAAGCAGAAAATTTTAAAGAATTGTTAACAAATTTATGAAACACGTTACAGGCTATACATAAAAAAACCCCAATGATTTAGAGGACTGATATTATCATTATTATATTTAGTTAATAGCACTTATTCCGTGGTTTTATACTTTCAATAAGGGGTTTACATAGACACATTGGGGCTCATTTACTAATGGTCCTGCGGCTGCACTATTGTCGGATGTTCTGAAGATTTCCGATCCGCTCCGGATTTTGGCACACACGATCAGAATTTGGCTTTCATGATACACAAATCGGACATCGGACCGTCGTACGATCCAACTGCTTCGGACTAACCGCGGTAGTTAACTTTGAAATTGTGTCGCAAGCCAAGCACTTCCATGCACCAGGAAGAAGAAGGTGAACTCCGGCGGACCTGAGTGGGGAAGCGACACATGCAGGATATCCGGTGCACGATCTTAGTGAATCGCGGCAGAGTTCATCCTCTGCGATCGGCGATCGTACAGGGACCGGGTAAGTAAATGTGCCCCATTATATAAAGACCAGAACAAAGAAGTACAAAAGACACATAAATAGACTGAACTTTACAAGTAAATCTTGTAACTCAAGTTATTAGTGTCCTCGATCTCTTATTTTTTGTGATCAAAGGAAGAGGATTGTAAACTCAGAGTTTGGATCAATCATAATCCGATTATAATCTTTTTGCATATCCCAGTGACGGGTGATAACATAATAAGATGGGAATATCTTTAAAACTTGCATGTCCTTGTCTTACATGACTGCACATCATCACAGTTTCTCTTCCCAACCAGATGTTTCTGTGCAACATTTAGGTTGAGGCGTATAAATATGCAAATCATTAAACCTTTTCTTTACCCTTATATACTCATATTAGAAAGTAATTACAAGAAAATCATGAGATCCTGACATCTCTGAACAATTTAACACCGCGCTTGAACTTAACTCATTTAATTAGGAGGATATTGCAGTCATGAGCACATGTCACACAACGCGCTAAGAAAATAAAAAAGCCTTCTCCTGTGCACTGATATTTATTGGACATTTTCCAGATCATTTTGCAGATAAAACACAAAGCAACATAAACATTATAAATTATGGAATGATAGAAATTTTAGCTTGATGAGATTTTGATGGCATAAGTTATTCCATAATGATTTGGCACTATTAAATGTCGCAATAAATTCTTACTTTGGTTAAGAGTTCATTTTGAATTAACTCCGTTCTGAAGAAATCAACATAAATAAGGAATATTCCTTCTCTGTGCTCTTGGCTAGACAAATACTTAAATGTTTTTGGAAAAAATCAGATTTTGTAGTACTCTTAAAATGTAGAATCTTGGAACGGACATGTTTCACAGACAGAGGGAGTGGCCCTGACACAAAACCCCTTTCCAGATGTTCCTGTCTAATTGCCTCACCTACCCTATGCAGTAGGGGACAACTAGGAGACATAGACAAGACAAAACAAACAGATTTATCCTATATGTAGCTGATTATAGTTGTGATATAACTTGTAGCCATGGTGAGAGTTACCTTAGGATGTTTTGATATTGTTTTAAAATAAGAGTACTTTCAAAGTCAAGCAAAGTTAAGGGAAGGCATATCTGTAATGCTATAGTCATGACGGAAAAGTACACAAAAAAGATGACATATCACAAGCTACAATATTCCTTTGTTTTGGAGATTGAAGGAACTCTTGCCCTACCCACAGGTTTGGGATGACCCACTGTAGATAAGATAATTATGATGATATTATTTAATACAATGTCCAACATCTTGGAAATGTCTTGGAAACTCCCACATAGGGACAACATTTTCTTATTTGTCTTATGATGTTACCCTCTTCCAAATAGAAGCTTAAGCGTTTTCCTTGAAAACACAGAGCTGTATTGATATTGGGTTTTGTACCCCAGGTCATCATGGGAGATGCTTTTTTCCCCTCTCAATGCTCTTCTGGTGATTTTTGAGCCATTATAGTTCTTCTGGAAAAGAAAGTCTTCTTCTTTTCTTACCATCCAGCATCAAAAGAGATGGACAGACTCAGACTTTTCTTCCCTTATTAGTGATCTCATGAGCTGCCTTTGCAAAATGTAAAGTAGGACTATACACTATACTCTATATCATGAAACTCCAAAGTTTTAGCATTATTTATAATCCTTATCTTAGAGACAATTTGGTTAAATAGGGCCACAGTAGCTCATCAGCGTAAGTTTCTGGTGTTCAACCTATCTCATATTTAAGTTGCATACTAAGAATAGGTCATCGCGATGGTGATCCCAGAAAACCCCTTTGAAGACACCTCTGCATATCAATGCCGCTTTATATTTTGGGGTATATTACACAATGTTACATTGTTGTATGCTTTATAATTTGGGTGCACATATTGGTATGAGCATATTGGTAGCTCATACAATTTGAGTCTCACATCTCGAATATTGCAGCCACATCTTGCAACCACTCAAAAGTATAGAATAAAGGGAAACATTTCAATATTTTTTAAAATCTCCAATACAAATTGACTAAACATCCTCTGATCTGTTTTGCTTGGAAAAATTTTAAAAAATGAGAGAAAAAAAACAGCTCTAAAAACATCTCAATTGAGTCAGAGATAATAATGACAGAAGGCTGGATCCTAAAAATTTTAACATTCTGAGGGATTTTGTGGACACCCCATGGTTTATGTATATTTTGCGGAAGGCAGAATCACCACGACGGACCAAATTAATGACCTCTTTAACAGTGAGCACAGCAGGTTGGTGTGGCAAATCCCATTTAATCCTAGCCCTCCACTGTGCCAAATCCTCTCATAGGTTCATTGTATAATAATTGGATTTTTTTTTTTTTTGCCGACGTAGCAATAATTGAACTTCATACCTATTGTGTCAGTACCTTGTGACACAGAACTTAAACTCTGTGCGATGCCTTCGATGCCTTTTGTTGTCTGACAAAATGTAATTCGGCTGATATCAGGTATCAGAGTCAGGTTAAAACTTATATCAGTTAATTGTTTTTTTTTTAAATATATTTAGAAAATGTTTAGTTTTGAAAATCGTTATAATAAAAATTCATATAAAAATATTAAATACATAAATATACATTTTAAAATGAATTGATTTTACATATGGGAAGTACTGAAGGATTTTGGAAATTGGAAGAAATAGAGTAACGATGATTCACTGCAGTAACGAAGCTCACAGTAATGTGTGTACAATGTTGTAGACTACACCAGATCTACACGATGTTACTCACTATAATTACTGGCAGTGTTGTTTTCCGGCGTACTGGTTCATAACGCTTATTACGGAATTCAGTGATTTGCAGAAAATACATTAACTAAAATGTTCATCTGGATGAATTGAATTTCGAGGGTTGTTTATAAGAAGGGTATTAGAAAGTAGTAGTCAAAGAAGTAGCTATATGGGTTCAATGGTGATGGTTTACCCAAATATTGGTGCTCAAATTGCCCGTAGGACCCTAGGCCCTATAACATCTCTAAACTTTCATCACAGGTATAAATAACTAGTCCAGTCTGTGTACACGAGGAGTAACACTATTTCTGCTTATTTATATATTATATATCTTGTATTTTTGAGCAGTTTCCCCCTTTGCATGCTCTGTCTGCAATTTTCAGTTATCCCAGAGCTGGTGTATGAAGACTAGCTACTGGTATGTCTCCCATACACTGCACATGAAGTACAGGTAAATCTGCTCCAAAATTCTCACTTTCATTTCAGACACATCATTGACATAGTAAAAACATTATAGGTAAGCATTTATCAGTATTAATGTGCATAAAACCTGAGAATAAGAGAAAAAGGTAACTGTTGGATGAAGCTTGATCTTCTTAGTGTATCCTGCTTACCCCCCTCCCCTCTTCATAGACTTCTATTGTAAGCCTCCTATAGGATAGCTTACAGTGCAGTCCAACTTACTCTAGCAAGACAAAATTCAACATGTATCTCATTATTAAAGCCAGTTTAGCCTTGGTGGAGGAGGTGGAAGAGAGCCTGATAATAGTAAAAGAGGCTTTTCTTTGCTAATGGAAATATAACCTACACATTCACTTACTTTATAACATATATTAATCAGTTATGTTAATGGATAGGAAAATGTAGGTTTACTGAGTATAATATATGCCATTCTGTTCTATATGTGTGTCTGTTATATGTGATATATGTTAATGATTCATTGAACAGTGGACTACACTACAGATGATCTGTTCTCTGGAGATGGCGCTTCCATTACACATATAGAGTGAAGATTGGATGGACATGCATGTTGTGCAGTGATTTCCCTTCCATCCATAGCCTGTCCAGTGCTCGCTCAGATGGGGCCTCAATGCTCTCAGCACTTTCTACATGAGGTTTATTGATTTCTACTTGCTGTGATGGATAAGATGTATCCAGCTGGCTGTAAATAGGGCCTGTATAGAACGGATCATAAGCACATGGATCGTAGAATTCTACCGGAAAATGCTGCCAGAGCACAACCATTGTACTACCATGATCCAAACACAAAAATTTCTTTACCATGGGTAAAGTACATTGTCGAAATACACATACTCAATAATACTAATAATAATAATACTAATAATACTTCAATAATATTAAATCAAATTAACTTATTTAATATTAGACAGAGAAACAAACAAGTAATGAACAATTCCTGCTCATACAAGTCACTGCCTCCTTCAGAAGCAAAACACTCATCTCCTATTGCTATAGAGTTACATGTCGGTCACAGATCTTCTGATCCAGGTTGTCATATTCTTCAGTTCAAAAGTATGGAAGACTGGAAGATGGCTGAAAACAAGATACCTTGGCATTGGTCCCTTTGTGTCATGACAGTAGGTCTGTGATATGTAAACGTTCTCTATCAAGAAGTAGTCACTGTCTCCCGTAAGGTCAATATACTCAGTTTCTTCTTGAATTGGTTTTTCTAGTCTTGTTCTTTTGCAAATTGAAGTGAATGAGAAGTTTTCCTCATTCTCTTCCGTCACACAAAATACATCACATTGCTTGGTATCCAAACCACAATCCCAAAACATGAGTGATAATCACAATAATAAAAGACAGTGCTCTAAAATTATTAATCATTCCACCTATTATGCGGGAATATTTTCCCATCTACTAAGGGTGGCTATACAGATTGTAGCTCCCCATAACTCGATTTGCTTGGGGCATTTAATGGATGACAGCACCAATCATGGGTGTTGCCAGTTGGGGGTGAGCCCGAACATCAAACTTCTAGATGAAGTCTGGGTTTGGGGACTCAAACCCACAATGTTCTGCATGGACCTGAACAGTACAGTCTGGGTCCACTCAACCCTACTCTTCACCATCAATTAAATATATACTCATGCTTGGTTTGGCTAAGTGTACATGTGTTCAGAATCGAAAGTAGGAAATAAGCTATTGTTCTGCTACAACCTCTTAAGGCCATTTACCCTTAGATCAAAGGATAGGATACATTTAAATTCAACATGTCTGACTCGAAATTTTCCTGACAGTAGTGGGACAAATGTCAAAGGGGTTTGGCCATGAAACAAGTTAGACCCTATCCACAGAATAGGGCCTAGCTTGCTAATCAGTGTGGGTTTCAGTGAAGAACAGGGGGTACAATAGGATTTTAATTATACCAGTCGGATCCCTTGTCGCTCCCAAAGATGAGCGGATCAGCCGGCAGTGCATGACCGGGCTGCCCCATTCATCTACATGGAGCTGAAGGAAATTGATGAGCGCTGTAGTCTGCAATCTCCATTACCTCCATAGAGATGAATGTGGCATCCCATGGTTACTTTTGGAGGTGTTGTAACGGGGGAAACACACTTGTACAAAACTGGTACACAAGCCCTGTTAAATCCCTCTGTTTATATGAATCAGACAATTTGACCGACTTTAAAAAGTACAGTTCATGACAGCGCCCAAATTGTAAGATAGAAAAACCAAGATGAAGCTGGGATATCAAGCACAATGCAGTCTTTACTTCACTAGTAACATCCCTCTAGGTATTGTCTGCTGAACATACTATTATGTGCTGGTGATGTACGAGCATAATAATCGGAGAGGTCACTTCCCCCTGAGCTCATCATCTATTGCTATGGTGTTTGATGGCACCAGTCTACTACAGGTTGTAATATTCTTAGTTCAAAAGTCTAAACATCCCAGAGACATGTAAGTTGTATTGATCATAAAATGCAAAGTTGCGAAGACAAGTTGCCAAACTTGAACTTGACTTCCAGGCATTACAATATATACCATCCGTTGGGGTGTAACAGGTTGAAGAGGAACTTTAAACACCGGCTCTACCTCACTACATCTGTTATCAGGTAGCACCCTACCTAATCTGCAAGCAAGAGCGTCATTGTTTTCGATATTTAATATGCTAATTAAGCCCTCCATGATCAGGTGTGTGGTCTGCTCTAGCCATGGACTGCCCACTTGTCAGTAAAGATAACACGGATTCTTCAGGAATGATGGGGGTGAGAGAAAAAAATTTCCAACTGTTCCGGAATCAGTGGAGTGACACCTATTAAAGGATTCGAAGAACTGGAATTGGTGGAGGAGGTGAAAGGTCACCTTAAATGTCAGATTAACATTTTCAACATCTGTTACTACTCTAATTCAACTGTCTGTATTGTAACTAAGAATCTGGCTGGACTGGTGGTTCATTGTCCCACATCTCCCTGTATTATTTCTGTACTGGCCCACAGTAAAAAATAAATAAATAAAAACTCCTTATATTCACCTTGGTGCTTGCACAGGGAATCGGTGGAGGTGATGTAGGGCTCCCCGGTTGCATTGAGCATGTGACGTGGGTTCGGTGCATGTGCAATAAAGCCAGGTTGTACTACGTTGGCTTCACTGAAGCAACTTGCATCACCAGAAATTAATTTGATTTCCCATGTCTGACTAATCTGTAGGTAAGTATACATTTTTATGTGTTAATTTTTTTGTATAGCGGCCACAGGCAGCTCTCAGATAGTTGGATGTGGGATATTACTATAAACCACTGATCCATAAGAACCTGAAGTTGGTTTTGTGTCCCAAATTTCCCTGACAGGTTCCCTTTAAGTCTCTGGATGCAGGCACGGCATCGCTAAGGAGACACTAAAGCACAAACAAAGACAAGATAAGATAGACTGTTCCTTTATTTTTCCTGCCTCAACACTTTCTGCACAGAGGGACAGATGAGGACACAGGGCTGACTGCAGGCGCACAGGTTCACAGGGACACTGGAGGACAGATTGTCACAGTCTTTTCCCTGTCAAGTTTCCATGTAGCTGAGTGCTGTATACTCAGCACTATTCAGCACCCGCTCTCCTCTGCTGCATTGCACCTCTGCTCATCCAGCTGGAAACATCAGGGTGATTTACCAACCCAAATTAAGTAGATTGTCTATTTTCCAGCCCACTTGTCTGTACACTCGATTGATGGGGACACCTTATTGCTTCAACAGTACAACCAGTAACCACCACATGAGATCGAACTTTGCAGAGATTTACTCTATTCACACACCTACAGTCTCACTCGCTTCCAGATTTCTGGATATTTCCTACTTCTCTTTAATCTGTTAAAGTACAAACATTCAACAGTTTATTGCAACATTGTAGAAACTGACCTCTATTTGTTTTAGGTGACTCTACATGAAATAATGGAAAGAAATCATCAATGTTTTAAAATTACTAATTCTATCTATCTATCTGCTATTATCTATCTATTTTCTGTATCTATATGTCTATCTCTATCTACTATTATGTGTATATCTACTATTAACAGTCTATTCTATCTATATGTCTATCACTTTCAACAATTATCTATGTAGCTACTATTATCTGTCTATTGTATATATATGACTATCATGTTCTACTATTATCTACATATCTACCATTATCTATTGTATCTATATGTCTATCTCTATCTACTATTATGAGTATATCTCATATCTATCATCTATCTATCTATCTATCTATCTATCTCGATCTACTATTATCTGTATATCTACTATTAACTGTCTATTCTATCCATATGACTATGACTTTCGACAATTATCTATATATCTACTATTATCTATCTACTCTACCTATATGTCTATCGCTATCTAGTATTATCTATATATCTACTTCTATCTATTGTATCTATATGTCTATCGCTATCTACTATTATCTATCTATCTAATACTCAAAATAAGCAGACTATCTATCTATCTATCTCCTATCTATCTCACTATCTATCTCACTATCTATCTATCTATCTATCTATCTATCTATCTATCTATCACCTATCTATCTCACTATCTATCTATCTCACTATCTATCTATCTATCTATCTCATATCTCACTATCTATCCTGTATCTGTATGTCTATCACTATCTTCTGTCTCTGTATAGAGTCACAGGCTAAAATCAATCTCATGCTGCAAAAAATAAGAATGTATTCCTCCGCTGACCATCTCCTTGTACATTATCCAGCCTCAGCGGGAGGGTTTTTTTTTGGAAGCCCCCAGTCTCAGCTGATTATTGCAGAGGTTAAAATCTCCTAGCTACAGGTACCAATGATTCCTAGAGCGTCTCTATTACCCTTTCTAGTTGTGGAGATCCCTGCAGAGAGCTGCAAAGGTCTCCTGCTCCATCCATCCCCCCATGAAAGTCTTGCAGAGTTGCTATTGACTCCCCCAGTAGATGTGGAGAACAGTTGAGGAGGTGCAGTCTCCTGGAGCCTCACATTCTGCCAGAGAGCACTGCAGATAATTGCACGGTTGGTATTCTGAGCACTGCACACACAATCTCCTCTCCTTAATGTTCAGCCTTTCAATCTTTCTTTTTTTTTTCTACCCAAAATCATCTTAACAATGCAGCCGCGACTTCACAATATGAATGCAAAGTAAAATCATATATTATGCAAGTCACCGTGCCACATCCATTGTAGCATGAAGTCAACACTACTATTAGGATGACAGTGCAGGGATTGCAACATGACAGTGCATATGTAGAGTCCTGCTAGCTGCCTACCGTCACGTAATAATGCCTGGATTTTACATAGGACTGCAGGTCACTATGAGCCAGATGTATGTAACAATGCAGATCCCCTTAACCTCAAATCCAGCTCTGCTACATCTGACTAAAGCAAGTCTGACACAAGTCTGCACATCACGGCACTACGTGGTCCCCTTTAAATCAGGAGTCCTCTATAGATCTTCTTAATAAACTAAAGGAGTATATCAATTATAAGAGCATTTACTGCTTAGGAGACCCATTACCAAAAATACAATGGTGGGAGGTGACTGCTCTTAACCAGATCAATGCCATGATCAATGCACATACGTATCTGGAAGTAGGCTTGACCTATAGATGGAGCAGGGCTGAATTTGCCATTTATCTCCTGGAGGTTGCATTGTGTCATAGTGACATAGTGAGATAATGCAGAAGGAGCTCCTATCGCTGGATAATACAGTATCATAAGGAGCTGTGATAAATGACAAACTCAGATCTACTACAGATGTGTATGTGCGGGTGTGTATGGCGTCCAAACTTCTAGATATGGATTGAAGTATAAGTTTAGTCGTTCAATGAATCACGCCACTCCCCCCCACAAGCCATTGCACAGTGTTACCTGCGCTTTTACATAGGACTGCAAGTCAATCCTATAACATTATATAACACCCAGGCAAACAATACACACAAAGCTTAGCAAAAGTTCTACTCCTCAACACCCCCTCGAGCTAGAATCTCCAATCCAGATAAGACATGCAGCATTTTTCTCGCCATCAAACTTGATTCCTATCAAAGATCACAATCCAACGCTCTTACACAAGAAGAAATTATTCCGATATTAAAGTGGACTTCACCCCCCCTAAGGCTATATGGAAGTCGTCGTAACGCAAACGCTGACAATTCCATAACCTCAGGTGTGTAGACATAAATCAAACACTTGTCTGGCCAAGGGGAACTTACCTTGTGAGATGATATTGCTTTCACAAGTCTGTCAGTTCCATTATTCACGTAGAAAGGCGAGCAACTTTCACACACAACAAGAGGGGATTTTTCTTTTTTTTTTTTGGCTTTAGGGACAAAATGACAGCAGCGCCAGTTGGAGACTTTGTTCGGAGATCAGCAAAGAGGTTTCTTCCCGGTATCTGTCCAGCGGAATTCCAATCCTTTCTTCGGTGCAGAATTGTGACCCGTTATCTGTATTACTATTAATGCGGAGAGCACAAGCCATTGAATACAAATAGAGCCATGCAGCAGCCTGCTCAGTGCCTGTGATAGGATACCGGGTCCTACTGCCTCCTGGCTCTCATAGAATTGCAAAGCAGTACAAAGCCAAGCATCTTTTTTTTTTTTTTCCCTGAAAGGGGGTAGGGAGTGCTTTCTATAGAATAGGGGATGCTCTCGAAAATACAATTTCTGCTGGAAATCGCAAGCTTGACTATATACATTCATTTGCTAATGCAAACACTTCACGGCCATCGGTTATAATAAAAAAAATGAGTATTTTGCATCAGGGGCAGCAAGGTATACATTGTATCCGGACAGGGAAGATTACTCCAAGAAAGTCACTTTCTGCTGCAAAGCACAAATATATCACAAAAGGAAATTGCAGATGACTTTAATTAACGGAAACAGCGTGAATTATTTTAGGGAAATGAAAATAATAATTCTGACAATGCACAACCCCCGCATGACTGAGCGTTCTGCATTAAGTAGGGGAAGGTCACTAATTCTCCTAACATTCCTATTCACTTTACATGACAGATCAGAGATTATAGATATTCTCTATACAACTAATACTGATCTTTTATTCAGGACGTCGCCTTCCTACAAGTCTGTTTAAAACTTTATGGTCAAAGTTTTTAAGTCTTTAAGATTTTGTGATAATTTAGACTTTTATTTTATGGAATAGCTACTCAAGCAATCCACTGTATAGATTGTGATCCCTCAAGGGCAGGGTCCTCCTCCCACTTCTACCCATTCAATGTAGTTTTATTTGTACTTATTTGCTCTGATGTACAATGGAATTAATTTTCCTCTATAAATCAATTAATTAACTCATCCCCGACTGTCCACTATCTTTTGATGTCAGGCTGTGCAGGTTACAAGTTTTCAGCAACATCTTTCGGTGTTACTGCAGTTACTCCTGCTCCTGAACAAATCACGGGAGCAGGATCGGAACTCTGGCTGTCCGTGACAGACAGGGTCACTAGGGAGAAGGAAGAAACATTTTATTACCGCTCCATCCTTCTCCCATCATCACTACTAAGCACTACTCTAGCTGAAGAAGGGGGAGGATCCCCAGAAATGTCACATGATGTGTATGATGTAAACATATACCTGTGATAGTGAGTGAAGCATCACTGCACTGCCAATCATGCTTTGACATCTCTTGGCTTTTACACTTATGGGCTACATGTATGAAGATTATAAGGTCATAATATTGATGAAAGTTGAAATACCTTATAATGCCTAACTAAAATGAATGATGTTAGTCTTCAGCTTTTGAGATTACTTAGGTCTCTTATCAGCAGTGGGGTAGCTAGAAGCTGATGGGCTCCAATGCAAAATGTAAGCCAGGCCCCCAATTATAAAGTTTAAAACTAGTCTTCTCATATTGGTAAACCATATGGGTCCCCTATGCCTCTTGCACCCTCTGCACCACCTCAAGTTATGCCCCTGTTTATCAGTAGACACGAAAGCTGGTAAATAACATCATCCTTTTAGTTAGCCAATAATAGGTATCAACTACTGAGGACTCTCAACTTATAGCTATTTAACCACTGACTAACATACAAAGAATGATAAAGGTTCTAACATAGTCATTTGGGGCTCATTTACTAAGGGTCCCACGGGTGCATTTCCGTTGGGCTTGCTGACGTTTTCAGGGATCGCATCGCTGGGACAGGTATTTACAAATCGGGGGGCAAGCCGATGGACGATCTGACTTAACATTAACTTATCGCAAGCCATGCACTTACATACACCGGGAGGAAGATGTGAACTCCGGCGGACATGATTGGGCAAGCAACACCATCAGCAAATCGGGCGCACAATCATTGTCGTTGGACTATGCACTTTCGGGATCTCCTCCGGACTGCGTAAGTAATTGTGCCCCATTATCTTGAAACATACAGTAAGGATAGGAGAAGGCAGGAAAGTTAGTAAAAACATATAAAGTGTTAATAGAGGAAGTGACATTGCAGTTGGCTCTATAGACCTGAAGACCACATGATCACATCATTAAACCAAGACAGAATCAGATGCCTAGATTTTTGGCATGTTATCTAAATAGCCATCCTGCTTCTCACAGTCCAATGTTGTGCTCCTCCTAAAAGTCTGTCAAAATATCTTTAAAAATAAACAGTCTCTCACTGAGAGGAGCACTACCAAATGGTAGCTTCATAGAACCTTTAACCCCTTACCAAAGTGTGACATATCTGTATCACACTTTGGCTGCTGGTGTATGGAGAGGGCTCTTGGGTGTGATTGGTGTTAGCCATCTTGGCTGAGATCATCACTACCGATGTTATCATTGGGGAGTGACAATTTGTAACTATCAACCCAATTACTCCACTGAGACTGCCCTGACCAAAGTTTCTGATGGCCTACTGTCAGCCAAGGCAAAGCATCACTACTCTGTTCTCCACCTCCTTGATCTGTCCTCTGCCTTTGACACTATTGACCATTCCCTGCGGCAGATGCTATATTCTCATGGTATCACTGACCAGGTCCTCTCCTGGATCTTCTCATACCTTTCCAACCGGACGTTCAGTGTCTATCACTCTCACACCACCTCCTACCCTCACCATAACTCTGTTGGCATCCCTCAAGGTCCTGTCCTGGGACCCATGCTCTTCACCCTCTACACCTCTGGCTTGGACATCTAATTAAGTCCCATGCAGATGACCCACAGATCTATATTTCTGGTCTTCTTGCCAGAATTCCAGAGTGTCTGTTAGCCATATCCTCCTTTTTCAAAAGAGTACTCATAATCTTTCGTGTAGCTAACACATCCCTCCTACCAGATCTAAGCATCATAATTCATGGCTTCGCACTCTGCCCAGTGCCTAAAGTCTGCTGCCTTGGAGTCATCTTTTACTCTGCCTTATCCTTTAAGCCTCACACATAGGCCCTTACTACAATCTGCCACCTCCATCTCAAGAACATAGCTTACACCCGATCCTTCCTTAATCCAAAGTCTACAAAATTACTAGCCATTAAGTATGAAAAAGTTGTTAGCACCAGAAGATGACAAAACAAAAACTGTTTTTTGTTTAGAAGCTTTTATTTTTTTTTAAAGGGATTTAACCCCTTCCCGATGCACGCCGTACTTGTACGGCGCGCCGGGTCCCGGTGCATGGAGAGGGATTGCGGGCCGAGCCCTCTCCGTGGCCGGTAAGTCTTTGCTGCATATTGCACCGATCGCGGGAGCAGGTACGATCAGACAACCTAGGGTTAAAGTAACTTAGGGAGTCTGAAAAATAGTAAAAGTTAAAATAAAAACAAGTTTAAAAAAAAATTATAATAAAAAAACTTAAAAATTCAAATCACCCCCCTTTCCCTAGAACTGATATAAATATTAATAAACAGTAAAAATCATAAACACATTAGGTATCGCCGCGTCCAGAAATGCCCGATCTATCAAAATATAATAACAATTTTTCACTGCGTTTAACCCCGTAATGGAACAGTTCTAAAAAATATAGCAATGAAAACATCATCAAAAGTCGCAAAAAAAAATGACACCACCCACAGCTCCATACACCAAAGTTATTGGCGCCAGAAGATGGCAAAATCCCCCCCCAAAATTTTGTACAGGAGGTTTTAATTTTTTTAAATATATGAAACCATTATAAAACCGAAACAAATTTGGTATTCAGGTAATCGTACCGACCCAAAGAATAAAGTAGACATGTCATTTGGTGCACACAGTGAAAGCTGTAAAATCCAAGCCCACAAGAAAACTTCGCAAATGTGTTTTTTCACCATTTTCACTGCATTTCGAATTTTTTTTCCCGCTTCCCAGTACAAGGCATGGAATATTAAATACCATCACTAGGAAGTGGAAATTTTTACGCAAAGAATAAGCCGTCACACAGCTCTTTATGTGGAAAACTAAAAAAGTTATAGATTTTTGAAGGTGGTGAGTGAAAAATGGAAGTGAAAAAACTAAAAAAGGCCAAGTCGTTAAGGGGTTAAACACAAAAAAGTTATTACTTTAGTATCCAAACCAAAGAAAAAAAGAAGATGTGTCATTTCGGGCACACAATTAACCCCTTAAGGACGCAGGGTTTTTCCGCTCATTTCTCGCTCTCCAAATTCAAAAATCCATAACTTTTTCATTTTTACGTGTACAGACCTGTGTGAGGGCTTATTTTGTGCGTAACAAATTTTACTTTCCCATAATTTTATTTATTTTAACATGCCAGTACTGCGAAGCTGAAAAAAAATTCCAAATGTGGAAAAAAAATTTTTAAAACGCACGTGCATCACGTTCTTGTGGGATCCGTTTTTTTTACTTTAACTGTGTACTCAAAACAACACCTCAGCTTTATTCTCTGGTTTGGTGCGATCGCGGTGATACCAAATTTATATAGGTTTTATTGTGTTTTAATATATTTTCAAAAATTAAACGAATGTGTACAAAAAAGAAAAAAAAAATTGCCATTTTCTGACGCTAATAACTTTTTCATACTTTGGGCCACGGAGATGTGTGAGAGGTCATTTTTTGCGAAATGAGCCGACGTTTTCATTGCTAACATTCTGAGCTCTGTGCGACATTTTGATCATTTTTTATTTCATTTTTTATGTGATGTAAAAAGGTGTAAAAGTCGCATTTCGGACATTTGGGCGCCATTTCCCGCTTCGGAGGTCACCGCCGGCTGTAACCGTGTTTATATTTTGATAGATCGGGGATTTTGGGACGCGGCGATATCTAATATGTTTGTTATTTTTACTGTTTATTATGTTTTATATCCGTTCTAGGGAAAGGGGGGTGATTTGAATTTTTAATATTTTATTAATTTTTTTTTTTTTTTAACTTTTTTTTTCTTTTTTTCCCACTATTTCTTAGACCATCTAGGGTACATTAACCCTAGATGGTCAGATCACTCTTACCATATACTGCAATACTTCAGTATTGCAACATGTGGCATTTTTGCAGCACATTCATTACAATGAGCCACTGGCTCATTGTAACGAATATGCAGAAGCCATGTAGCCTCGTGTCAAACGAAGACATAGTAAAGTCGTAGCTAGCTCCAAGTTCGGTGTGGGAAAGGTGTTATTTAAATTAAACATTCAATAAGAACCTATTCCGGGCTTGCTCCTGGGAACTTTCAGCCAGGAGAAGTTTAAAACAATTCTTGTACTAAATGGCCAATCAGAGCCATCAGTTACCGCCGCAGTACAATTGTAAGAGATGTAAATATCGCCCTGAGTCATTCCAGTCCTGGAGAATTTCATTTTATAAAGCAAAATGAGTTTGCGACACATTATCCTAAACATGATTGTTCTGGTCATATAATTTTCGTCACAAAGGAAATGGAATATGGTCGGGATACATCTCTCTACTTTTGATTTCTCATTTGACTTTAATTAAGTTGCCCGAGGCTCTCGAGCTTGTGGAGTTTACAAAAATGCAATTCAAATGGATCTATGTGAGTTAATTTTTCAGGTCAACTTCTAGTGCTGGCGGTGGCACCTAATGTCCATTTCTTTTACACAATGTTTCACTGCTTAGATGATTGAAACTGTCGATATATCTAAAAGGAGTGATCCATATAGGAGGGGAGACTAAGTCCGCAGTGTAACCACGAATATCTCTCACAGTTTAGTGATTGTATTTCTCAGAGTAATAGCCTTATAAATATAATAAATATCACAAATTAATTAACATGGGACTTAACTAGAGATGATTAAATCATCCAATATTTTGTCTGCTGAAGTTTCATCAAATTTTTCAAAAGACTTGTTTTGAGTTTGATCTATTCGCTCTGGACCAATGTTGCTCCAATTGTCCTGGAAATCGGTATGTAACACCCTCTAGTCCTCTTAAACATGAAACGCTCCAATTTTTTTGTTTATTTTTGTAAGGAGGGTGGCAAGAGGCACAAGAAGGACAGAGAGTACTAAACTGAGCCTCCCCCAAAGCTGTTACCTGCCTACTTGCCTCCAGTATCTAAATTGATAGAGGACAACAAAGACTGGTCCCTCCCTAAGGGAAATTTTAGACACAAGCAAGACAAGCAAACAAATAACACACTAGAATCACTAATGGTCAGGGTCACGAGATAGCTACAGAATCCAAGAGTCCAAGAGGGATAGTCAAGGTACAATAGCCGAGATCAATAACCAGAATAAACGAGCAGGAAAACTACAGAGGTGAGATATAAGACTAAACCACGAGGTCTACTGGACAGGGTATGTACACAAGGAGCTCCGACACTTCTCCCAACAAAGAGGGAGGAGCTGTCCATCACACCTAACCCATGCTGCGCAGAGGTGAGAATTACAGAGAGAACCCTGGAAATTATTTATGACCAATGGACCCATTTGACATCAATCAGTATTATCCAGAAATATCATAAGATATGCCACATCTGCATCTGCTGTGGTACACAATGAACGATTCCATAGTATAGTTTAGCGCCCCTTCCCCTCAGGCCGAGGTTCTATCCAAATCGGGGCACTAGGGGCCACCACATACAGTGATCAAAAGGTGAGAAAGGGCTTGTAGCAAAAATAGTTTGTGACTCCAGTCGGGAAATCGCTCAATTGGGAAATAGGTATTGTAGGTCAGCGTGATGTTTAACCCTTCTCGACTAAGGCTAGCTCCCTGGGGTGGATAGAGGAGGAGGTCACTTGCCTTGTGCTGATAGCGGGACCCAAAGTAATGACTCCACATTTGTTTTAAACGTTAACTGTAGGGATATCAGCCACCTTGGTAAGTATCCTCCTCAATGTGCTCCTCAATAGGCTCCTCACAAGCACTACACTTTGCTAGCTGTGCCAACTCACTCAGACTCCGCCTCGGCCTGGCTCCTCAGAGCCCAGGCTCTCTGTCTGTTCCTCTAGGTCATCTTGCTAATGACTTACCCTTAACTCCTCCCTTTTCCCATAATCCTCTTGTGCTGCTCACATTCTACGGTAGGCCAGTCCCTTTCTTTACTAAACATAAAACAATTAAAGGTACATACACGTACTGTACATTGCATGCTGTAGGACCCAACATTTTAACAAAGTGGAGGGTGGTACATGATATTCAGATATAAACTTACTGGTTTCATCTTTGAACTAGTGGGTATATATAAAAAAAAACTGACGGCCAAATTGATTACAATACAGTACAATATGGGTTTCCTCAGTATTAGAACAGGGATGCCAATAATAAAAAAAAATCACCTTCTTTAAAGGCTCCTCAGGTCCAGCTTTCAAGTGCTGCTACCAAGGAGATCCAGTTCCATGATACAAAGATATCAAAGGGTATATAGAATGTGAAGATTAGTAAATGTGTTGTACAATGTGGAGATATCTGGAATTGCATTCCTTTCCAGCCACGTTGAATACTCTGCAATCATATCAATAACCTAACATTGATTACAATGTTGACAGTCTAATTTGTGGAATTTATTGCATTTTTTCCCCATTTCTTTTTTCTTAAACAATAAACTTTCCACAAATTCATTCCCTTCCTCAGGAATAAACAAGTGAATACAATCAAGTCATATTATAGACTACAGGTAAAAATAGGTTCATACTAGAGATGAGCGAGCACTAAAATGCTCGGAGTGTCGTTATTCGGGTGGAACTTTCCCGATGCTCGAGGCTCGTATCGAATAACGAACCCCATTGAAGTCAATGGGAGACTTGAGCATTTTTTACTGAAAGAACACATTGAAAGAACACAGTGAAGAACACATTGCAGATGTTCCGTAAATCTGCTAACTTATCGGAAGACACGCGTGCAGAACGGTCTTCTCACATTATATGAAGATATATGTGTGAAAAACACATTGCAGATGTTTCCATACATCTGCAATTGTGTTATTCACACATATGTTCTCCATCAACTATTGTGAGAACACCGTTCGGCGGCGTGTCTTCCGATAAGTTAGCAGATGTTCGGAAACATGCAATGTTTTCTTCACTGTGTTCTTTCTGTGCTCGGGTGGGCTGTGATCTGGGTCGGACGTTGGTCCTGCTCCAGCCCGCTCCGCTCCATCCTCCACTTCAGCCCCCGCTCCTCTCCTCCATGCCTGCTCCGTTTCACTCCAGCCCCCGCTCCGCTCCTCCATACCCGCTCCAGCCCCCTCTCCGCTCCTCCATGCCCTCTCCAGCCCCGTGCTGCTCCTCCATGCCCGCTCCAGCCCCGCTCCGCTCCTCCATGCCCTCTCCAGCCCCACTCCACTCCTCCATGCCCGCTTCAGCCCCTCTCCTCCATGCCCGCTCCAGCCCCCGCTCCGCTCCACTTCAGCCTCCGCTCCTGCATGTCTGATCCAGCCGTTGCTCTGTTTCGCTCAGCCCCCGCTCCGCTCCTCCACCATTCGGCGCTCGTGTCTTCGGCTAAGTTAGCATATGTTCGGAACATCCGCAATGTGTTCTCACTGTGCTTTTCACTTAATGATCCTGTGTTCACTGTGTTCACTGTTTAATTGTATTCTTCACTGTTTTTCATGTCTTTCTTTCTTTAATTAATGCTCGATCTCGAGCAGGGGAAATATCGTCCGATCAACGAGCCTTCGAGTATGCTAATACTCAAACGAGCATCAAGCTTGGACGAGTATACCGCTATCTCTAATTCATACGCATTTCACTTACCTTTGAATCTACAGTGGTCACTGCTTGAAGCCTGCAGGCTTCGCGGACGAGAATGCGCAACTGCCAGGAACTGCATTCGGAAGACATCTGGTGGGAGAGTCAAAGAGGCTAATGGGGCATGGAGTACGCCACGCCCCAGTAGCCTCTTTAGAAAATCTGCATATTAGGGAAGTTAAAGTTATTAAAAAATTGTTGCGATGTGAGGATTAGCCCTTAAAAGGGCATCATATAGATACATCTACCAACCGATCTACCTTTATAGGTAGATCTGGTTGGTAGGTTTCCTTAAAAGTAGTGGTACAGCACACTACAACCTCTAGTACCCATAAAGTACAGGTCCTGCATTTCTAACATATTGTACAACTAAAAGTAAAGTTAATGCAGGAAACTTACCTTAATATTATGTGAATACTAAAAACTTTTTTAGAAAAATCATTATCACTTTACCAAATGGAACAACATCAATTGCCACACAACCTTTCTCTGTTATTTATAATGTTTTCCCCACCAACCTTGTAGTTTTTAAATAACGTTGAAAACATTTTTAGATGGTATTTCTGTGCATTTGCAGTAGTTCCCGCAGAAAACAATGCTCTCATTAATAAGTAATGTATATCAAGTGTAAAAGGTTAAGGTATTTATCACATCCTAAATCAATGCGGAGCACCAAGACCGTGGCACAAACCACAGAAAAACTATTTAACCATTTAATGCATTATGCTTCAAAAAAAATAAATATGGCAAAAATAAAATATTACCAGACCCAGATGAAAATGTTAACATCCTGCAAAACTGTATATGATTACAGGTGGGGTCTGATTAGATACCTGCTGCACAAGGAAGAAAAGTCCCACTCCTTCTACCTCAAACCATTAATGACCAGACGCTTTTTCATTTTTGCATTTTATTTTCACTCCCCACATTCAAGAACATATCACTATTTATTTTTCCATGTAAATAGCGTGTGGGGCTGTTTTCTGTGTAACAAATTGCATTTTGTAGTAACAGTATTTAATATTCCATGCCGTGTACTGGGAAGTTGGAAAAAAAATGAAAATGCTGTAAAATGGTGAGAAGAATGCACTTGCCCCATTTTCTTGTGAACTTAGTTTTCACGGCTCTTAACCCCTTAACGCTCTGCGCCGTAGCTCTACGGCGCAGAGGTATAAGGGGTGTATGAAGAGGGCTCCCGGGTGGGGGTTTTTGCATATTGCTGAAAACCCCCACCGCTAATAACCGCGGTTAGTGCTTGCACCGATCACGGCTATTAACCCTTTCATTGCCGCCGGCAAAGTCGCCGGTGGCGTTTAAAAGACGGCGTCGCACAGGTGCCGCCATCTTTATTACGATCGCCGCGCCCCCGAACCTCATCAGAAGGGGCGATCAGTTGCCATGGTAAGCCTCGGGTCTTTGCGCAGCTCAATGGGTTAACGTGTGTTGGATGGACAGCTCTCCCCTCTGCTGTGGGAGAAGTGTGCGGGGAGCTCCTTTGTGTACATACCCTGTCCCAGTAGACCTCGTGGGTTATAGTCTTATATCTCACCTCTGTAGTTTTCCTGCTCGTTTATTCTGGTTATTGATCTCGGCTATTGTACCTTTGACTATCCCTCTTGGACTCTTGGATTCTGTAGCTATCTCGTGACCCTGACCATTAGTGATTCTAGTGTGTTATTTGTTTGCTTGTCTTGCTTTGTGTCTAAAATTTCCCTTAGGGAGAGGGACCATGTTCGGGTTGTCCTCTATCAATTAGGATACTGGAGGCAACGGGTAGGCAGTAGGGGTACACAGCTTTGGGGGGAGGCTCAGTTTAGTACTCTCTGTCCTTCTTGTGCCTCTTGCCACCCTCCTTACAAAAAAATAAACAAAAAGAGATTGGAGCGTTCATGTTTTTTAAGAGGACTAGAGGGTGTTACATACGATTTCCAGGACAATTGGAGCAACATTGGTCCAGAGCGAATAGATTCAAACTCAAAACAAGTCTTTTGAAAAAATTTGATGAAACTTCAGCAGACAAAATATTGGATGATTTAATCATCTCTAGTTAAGTCCCATGTTAATTAATTTGTGATATTTATTATATAATAGGCTTAGTACTCTGAGAAATACATACACTCACTAAACTGTGAGAGATAATTCAGTGGTTACACTGCGGACTTAGTCTCCCCTCCTCCATTATGGATTCACTCCTTTTAGATATATCGACAGTTTTCAATCATTAAGCAGTGAAACATTGTGTAAAAGAAATGGACATTAGGTGCCACCGCCAGCACTAAGAAGTTGACCTGAAAAATTAACTCACATAGATCCATTTGAATTGCATTTTTGTAACAATCCACAAGCTCGAGAGCCTCGGGCAAACTTAATTAAAGTCAAATGAGAAATCAAAAGTAGAGAGATGTATCCCGACCATATTCCATTTCCTTTGTGACAGAAAATATATGACCAGAACAATCATTGTTTAGGATAATGTGTCGCAAACTCATTTTGCTTTATAAAATGAAATTGCTCCAGGACTGGATGACTCAGGGCGATATTTACATCTCTTACAATTGTACTGCGGCGGTAACTGATGGCTCTGATTGGCCATTTAGTACAAGAATTGTTTTAAACTTTCCTCGGCTGAAAGTTCCCAGGAGCAAGGCGCCGGAATAGGTTCTTATTGTTAATGTTTAATTTAAATAACACCTTTCCCAGCAGAACACTTGGAGGTAGCTAAGCTACGACTTTACTATGACAAGGATTAGCAGGAAATGCTAATGCCGGAGCTAAAACAAAGTTTTTCATGGATTGATTCAAAGTTTGGTCCTCAGGAGAGATTACCTCTGATGTGTTTTCTTGCGTTCACGCAGAGGGCCTCATATATTAAAACTAGTTGAAAGAAAAGAATGAGATTGGCAATTATGAAGTTGTAGCAACTAATTCCTGATCAATCTGCTTTAAAAAAAAATGTATATAAATTTGTATAGTAGGCATATCTGAGGTATGGGTCCCATTCATCATAAGGCTCTTGTGTTCCCAGTTCACTAGGTCACATAGTACATAGTAATTAGTAAAAGATATGGAAAGTTGGCACGCTCAACCGGTAAGAGATATGTTTAGGGGACTTTCAGAAAGCAGCTCGGATCTCCACGTGACCAGCGTGCTTGGTATGATACAATCCAAAAAGACAGTGATCCAGTGCATATGGTTGGAAATCCTACAAATTTTTATTGACTCCAAAATGTATGATACAACTCACATAGTCTAAAGAACGGGTCCATATGTAGGCTACAAATTTGAACCTAGCGTTTCGAGCACGTTTAGACGCTCTTGGCATGATTAAGAGTGTTTTTAGCACTCGAAGCCACGCGTAGGCTCAAGTTTGTAGTCTACAGTATGGACGCAGATGTTTTATCATACACTTTGGAGTAAAAAAAGATTTGGAGGATTTCCAACCATATGCGCTGGATCGCTGTCTTTTTGGAATGTATCACACTAGGTTCACATTGTGGTGGATTCCATATTATTACAGATTTTTGTATTTCATGGTTATATATTCACGTTATATGTTTTTAGAGTAAACCCTTACTGGTATTGACTCATTTTGGCTATGATGACACGTACGGTGACATACGTGTGTGCTCACTTTACCGAGGCCAAGTAACCTTAGGAGTATACATTAGGAGTGGGAACAATTATCCGGCTGCAAATTATGAGGCCAAGTATCCGTTTGTGTGCATCTCCTGGTCAGTACTCTTGTCCATTCTTATACAATGAACATAGGTTTCAAATAGCAGTCATTGCCAGTCTGATGCCAAATGTCTCATACCACAGACACAGTCAGTCTAATCTCAAACCGTTCATACATAGTCCACTGCCACTGTCTAATGTAAAACGGTCACATACCTATCTAATCTAAATCTCAAACGGTCGTCAGATGCAGATTGCAGTCATACCGTTAATTCAAAAGGTTGAATTTCCCAGTCATCTGCCTGTCTAATATAAATGTCAAATGGTCTCATACTGCTATCACTGCATGTCTAAGTGTCTCGCATTGGGTGGCATGGAAACTGTGCTATATTTTTCAGTGGGATGTAAGTGTTTGCTCTCTTTTTACAGCCACAAAACTGTGCCAAAAAAGTGTCGGAAAAATAGAAGCTCCAAAAAACTGTTGGATTCACAAGCGGCACCCAAATTTTGTGCCCAAAAATAGAACAAGACGAGAGTGTTGGAAAACCTATATATTGGCACCGATACTTCATAAATGACAGGCACAAGAGGTGCAGAAAAGGGGGAAAAGAAAACACCACCTGTTATTTGAAAGGCCATAATAAATGACCCCTAATATGTAGACAGTGCCTGTCTAATCTTAAATCTTACACAGTCTCATAACAGTCACTAATTGTCTAGTGTCAAACGCTCTAATACTGCAGTTATTGTCCGTCTAATTTTAAATGTCAAATAGTCTCTATACCACAGTCACTGCCTGTTCTAATGGCAAACGATCTGATTTCGTAGTCACTGTATGTCTAATGTCTCATACTGCAGTCATTACCTGTCAAAAAGTCTCTTATCACATTACAGCCTGTCTGATGTCAAAAGTTATAGCAGATGTAACAGTCAATGCATGTCTGATCTTAAATCTCAAAAGGGCTCATAAGCAATCAATGCATGTCTATATGTCTAATGTCAAGTGGTCTCATACTGCAATCATTGCCTGCCTATGTCCAACCATCTCATATTGCGTCAATGCTGTCTATCTCAAACAATGCATGTGCAACACCCCTGCCAATGTATAGGCGAAGGAGTAGTTGCGAATAAGGCCCTCTACCTGCCAGAATCCATCTGGTGGGCCTGCACAACTCACACAAGGGATACATGCAGGGAAATTTCATGTAAGTTGCAGCTGTAGCCTCTGCCTGGGAAAGGCATAGTTAAATGGGTATATAAGAATTAAATCCAATTATGTGGGCTGTATTGGTAAAGCTGGATGTGTGATTTGGAGAGGTGCTACCACCTGACCAGGGGGAGAAGATATAAAAACCCCTGTGCAGGGAAAGCACATGGTCCAGGTCTGCAGTGGTCTTGTCTTTACCACTGAGTGAAGAGAGAGGAGAGAGAGAGTGTGTTGAACACTTTTAGTGCTGTTCAGAACCAATCCCAGGAACTGAGTCAGGAGAGACTCTAATTCCAGAGCTGCAGCTTGCACAGTGTTGGAACACAGCTTCATCTCAATTATCCCAGCCTGCATCTACTATCCAGGCTGGTACTTTATTGCTGAGGTTCCCGTCTCCACTACCACTCACAGTACCAAACTCCAGATCTGCTGTTTGACCATTTAGGCGCCATTGTCGCTATCTGCGTCTTCAATAAAGATCCATGAGTGTGTGATTTGCACAAAAGTTGCCTCTGATCCCTGGATACAGCTATTTACCACCATGGGTTCACAATCCATTACTCAGGGATCTATCTTACAGACAAGCAGGGGTTGCCCCAGGGAGAACCAGTACATCAGCCTCTCCCTCCATATTTCTTGCACACATCACCTGCTGTAGACCTGCCAGGTGTAGGTCAGCCCTCCTGTCCCCATACCAAGGCCCGTGAACAGCATTGCCTATGCCACAACTGCCAGCCACTCAGGCCCCAAGAAAAGGATGGGCCTAGGTGGGGGATGTGGCACATGCCTTATCACAAATGGTCTCACCTAAAGTCTCTAGGGGACTTGTATCTTTATTTATGCTTGTTTTCTTCTTTAATTTAGAGACTTTCTTTATTTTTGAGACTTTTTTCAAGTACGCCTTGGTCTGCACCTTGTGCAGTGCTTTATGTATCTTTGTATTCAAGAAGTTCTGTGCAACTTTACACTTGTGTATCACTTTTTTTTGGCTTACTATTGTAACTTTTTAGGCACAAATCTGCTCCTGATACTGGGCAGGTGGCAGTGCGAAGAATGAATTTTTTTATGGACCCAGTTTTTACATGTAAATTGCAATTATTGACATGCTTAAATGTTATATATCTGCACATAAACCTGCTGAGCATTAAAAGTGGGGCAGTTTTTCTTAAATACATTTTTTGCATTCACATTTTTTGAAATGTATTGGTTACTTCTAAGAGAGATATCTTTTTAAAGGTATTGGTAAAACACATGCATGTTACCATGCATTTGTCTGGTTAGAAAGTGTTCATTGCTGAAAGTGTAAGCAGATGTGAAAATGTTAACACAGCTGCTTAACTTCCAACAATGAAGAGAAACACTTTCAAACCACACCAAACGTAAGTTTTTTTTTAAAATGCAACAGATGCTGTCTCTGCAATGCCTTTTAAAAATGCATAACAAAGTGTGACTCCTGCTCTGCACTTCCCCCTCCCTCTGCAGTAGGGGCTATGATAACAACCCCAATAGCCTTTCAGGCTCATTAGCATAATTAAAAAAATTGATAATAGACGGAATCAGGCCATGGATAACAAATGTAAAGAGATCACCACATGTAAGATGATGGATTTTAATGGTCGATTTCCTTTAAGAGATACTTACAAGGCAAACCACTTCCAAGACTTTAATTTCAAAGAGAGTTGATTTTCATTTTTGCTATGGGACCCATCCTTTTAAGTACACACCTGTAATTAAAGCACTTAAATTGTGTAATTTCAATGCAATGCATGAAAACAGTATAAATTATGTAAGATTCATGGCTTCTATAATAGATTGTGGCATTAGAAGTAATGTAACGTATAAACAAGTGACGTATTTACGACCAGAATGCAAAAAACCGCAAACTACATTCCGGTGGGAAATTTATTTCTCTGCCAACACTGCAGAGCATATGGTATCATCAGTATAGGGCAACACTATAGGAAAGTTAGAACATATGGCTGCTGATCAGTGGAGGGAGTGTGAAAGAACTGTGCAATTACATTATTATGAAAGTCCACACTTGTCATCCAAAGGAAAAAAAACTGTGAGACTTTATCATTTGTGGAATGTTGACTTTCCAAAATTATATGATCTGAGATCTTAAAAAATGTGATATATATAATCCAAAAAATTTCTCTATTTTCTTAATAGGGTGCTTTCCATTTCAGCAAATAAATGTAATTGTTTGTAAAAGAAAGGTTGTAACTTTCCAATATACTTCTGTATCAAACCTTGAAGTTTTCTCAATCTGCTGTTCTGTTTTTCTACGAAAAACTTCTATGCTTACTTCCAGTGGACAGAATCTGTTCATGGTCATGTGATGTCACACAGGTGCACGACTCTTTATAAAACAACAGTACTGGTTACTCTCAATGATACTAGCGAGCTGTGCACCTGTGTGATTCACATGACCAGGGTACAAAGAGCTGTGCACCTATGTGACTCAACATGTGACAGGATATAACGAACCGTGCACCGTGTGACATCACATGAACCATGGACTATAATGAGCTGTGCACCTTGTGTGACATCACAATGACCAGTTGATATACAAGCCATACACCGTGTGACATCACATGTCCAGGCATAGAGCTGTCACCCGTGTGACATCACATGACCAGGATATAATGAGCTGTGCACCTGTGTGACATCACATGACGGATTATACAGCCGTGCCCCTGTGTGACATCACATGACCATGGATATAATAGGCTGTGACCTGGTGACATCAAGACAGTGGATAACAAATCGTGCCCGGGACTTCTATCTTCTATAACTGGAGAGGGGGAAACTAAAGTTTTCTATAGAATGACAGCAAGATTGAGGAAACCACAGGGAATTCATACAGAAAAGTATTTGGAAACTTCTATACCAATTCATTATACAAACAACTACCTTTATTTGCGACATTGAACTACCCGTTTACCTCCTGTGCTATTCAGTCCTCCACTTGGACTCATTGGCTGCCATATGAGTCTTCTTATGGTTTTTTCATTGACCTTCTATCCTTAAGACAGGAAATCCATGGGTGAATGTTTGGACTACCGAGCCCTAGAATTCATCAAAATATGAAGCATTGCTTATTTAAGTACCACAACTTCTCCTTTGCAGAATATGATAAAGAGACATCCATACTTCTTAAAGTATAAAGTATCATGTTCCAGATATTCCTGTTAGTCCACTTCTGTTTGCACTTGACTTAGGAATTTTACAGGAAGTGAACCTTCATGGACCATCGAGGTCATCAGAAAGTTCTTTTATTAATATTAATTCGTATGTTCAATAAATTCAGCCAATTTAGCCTTTTTGTCCCCTTTTTGCCCAGCTCAGTTTTCGTGCCAAGTCACAAGATATTTACAGAGTGTCCTCCCTTCCTCCCTATAAATTGGGTTTCTCTAGATGTTTAAGCCACAAAATATGATTCTTTTATTATATGTCATAGAATGTCAGAAATGTAATAGCGCTGACCAAACCCACATCGCAAATTTCAGGTTCAAACTTCCCCCTTGTTAATGTCCGCTATCGTGGTGCGGGACTGATCATGAGTAATAACTCTTTAAATGCCACTGGCAAAGTCACCAGTGGCATTCAAATGGCTAAACCCTGTGTGTCGTAAACAGGATGCCGCCATTTTGGGGGATCATAGCTCCTTGGTGATGTCATCCAGAGTGGACCCCCTTTAAATGTTTGTGCGCATGCCAGAGTGCCTTAATAGTTAATGCTTTTTTAAAGAGTAATGTCATTTGGTGGGTGAAGGGTCCACGAGACCAGACTTGAACCCAAATTTGAAAGGATATCATCAATAATTATAAAATGCTATTTCTAAATGTTATTTTTTCAGTGTCTTCGAAATGTGATGGCCCACCTGAGTATAGAGGTTACTCTGGTGGGCCCAGACTGTAAGCTAATAATGATCCCCAGAGATAACGCAGAGAAATCCTAATTTGGAGCTTGTAAGGTCTATTTCCAAGGTTATGGAGTAATAATTTATATGGTAGGTCTAGATCCCCCAATTCTGACACAGTCTTTGGGGCAACCTGTTTTTTTTTTTTATAATTGCACTCCAGCAAAGCTGTTAGTAGAATAAATCAATAATGTAATGTTTTAAATACAAAATAAATGTTCATTATCCATACTTAAACAGACTTTCCAGCATCTTGATGACCTGTCCAACGCAAAGGTCATTTATATCAGATCTTTAGGATCTCTGCCAATCAGGTGATTCGATTTACTCTGGCACAAAAATCAACAAAAACAATGGAACTTAAGGACTTGGCCAAGTTGTGTTTCTGCAATCACTTGGATGGGAGCTAAGCCAAAGTTTCAAGTGGCTGGACCCTGCATAGACAATTGGTGGCCCTGGCTGTTATATTCCAGCTAATATAATATTGACCACCCATCGTGTGTATTGGATTTAATCTCCTGGAAATATCTTTTTTGCCAAAAATACTTCTTACAGATAACTATCACTTTTATTTTTTTTCCAGTAGCTATTATACAACTTTACAAAAAAATGTGAGCCTCTCTATTATAATATATGCTAGGAAATAACATCTGTACGGCTAAAATGAGAAATATTGCATTTCATATTTACCATTTTAGAAATTTTAGTTGGCGATGACTTCTTCAATCTTTTCAATAATTTATTCTAAAATGTTCTGGTTGAAAGTGTAAATAAGATGACTATAATCAAAGTTTATGATTACATTCTTAATTTGATGATAGCACGAGGAAAAAATATTTCAAGATGTGTTAAGTTTTTTAAACAGATAAGTACATATTATGTGTAATGTAATTCACTGGGCAACTTCTTCAATTTGGTGCTGAAATAACCCCTAAACATTTTTATTTCAGTCAATTAACTCCTTTAATTTATACTTTGGGGTCAGGGAGACTGAAATTTCATGTCTCCTCTTGACGTTGGTCTATACAAAAAAAGAGAGGTCTTCGTGGGTCAATAGTCTTTCTTTTTTTTCTTTTTAAGGGCAAAATATTTTCGTTGTTTTTTTGATGAAGTTTTATAAACCAAAGACATGAGTTTCCAGAAACAAGAAAATCACTAAAAAAATAATCCTGTTTTCTTGGGTAACATCCTCTTATGGCATTGGGTCTAAGAAGACTATAATGTGCCAAATATAACCATTTAGACCCATGATAGGTCTCTTGTGGTCCATATAACATTGGTGTTGAACGCATCGATAATCGTAGGAAAAGACTCCCCAAGCCTGAATCTGCTCTATAATTATGGCTCAGGCAAGTGTAGTTAATACTGGGGTCCATGAAAAGCATATCCCATTGCTGTATATTGGGCTGTCCATTGAAACAAGGCCTACAACATGGCTAAAAAGTATGAAGCAAGTATAAGTTATCGGAGCTTGTACACCATAAAAGAGATGATTGTAAGCTCATGCAGGTTAGGGCACTAAATTTATTATTAAAGGAATCTACCATTATTTTTTTGCATTGTGTAACAATTTAACCTGTGAAAATGCTGTGTAGCCACCCTCTATGCAGAAAACATATCTTGTTTAATTCCTGATCTGAGTGATTTGGGCCTTGGGGGGAAGCTGGGTGGAAGACTGCCCTCCATGCATAAGCACATTACATGGACTTCCTGAACTGTCCACGATAGGACTAATCACACAGGACTAATTTACAACAGCAGCTGGGGGATAGATTACTTCTGCCTGTCAGGGACAACACAGTGATGACATATTCTCAGCTTATACTGGGCAGGACAAGGCTGGAGCAGTGATAATTAGTGTGAAAAAAGTAGAGGGCATGGGGCGCCACAGGATTGACAGAGCCTCATTATTATGATTTTATAATCATTTTTTTCAGCAATCTACTCAGTTCAGGGATTTTATCCAAATCCTTTGGTGGGCCCAGGCTCTAACATACTATTGGAGTCTGGGATACAGAGGACAACCTAATTTGAATGGAACCTGGGATAGGTGGGCCCCAGAAAAAATTTTAGTCTCAGTCTGACACTGCATTAACATAATTCCTAAAAGTTGATTTTTAGGGTCATGAAACAAAATTTAAAGAGTTCACTGGTCTGATCTTAAGTGTCCTGGTTTATCATGATGGATTGTTGATGGTGGAATTTCTTTTTAATCTGATGCTGATTCACTATTTTGTAACATCCAATTTTGTAGAGTGCTACATAAATGGTTGGGCGTATGTAAGGAATGATTATTATATGAATTATGGTAATTATTATTATTGTTACGTTAGAGTTTACCTTTCTGTTGCCATGTGAGATTAGTGTTGGTGTTTGCACAGTCCGTGCCATGTGATTTCATGTCCCTTTCTAGTATTGTGACATGTAAATGGATTCATTCCCATATGTTCCTTCTTTTAAGCTTACTGGCACTTTAAGTATAAACCACTGAGTGATTTAATTCCCATTTCTTACATGAGTCTCATACTTACCTTTTCTTGCCAAACGCTGTAATTTCAAGCATGACTGCATTTACATTTAAGGAACCCCTGCACGCTTAATGCAGTTTGTGATCAAATTAGCAGAATAGCTGAAGTATATTGCCGTACATCTGTGCAATCTCCTGGAATTTGTAATGTATCCTTTTTTTTAACATAATTCATCATGAAATTGTTGCCCGAGAATTCAGAGCGGTAATTTAACGAAATGATCGGTTTCATTTTTTTCTTGCATTTTAGATTGGTGAAACAATAAGATATTTTAGGGGGGGAAGATGATTCCCAAGATCTTTAGTAGACTGTCTAAGATATCCGGGCTTATTTACCAAGAGTCGTCGATCACACTATCGTCCGACTGTGCGACTTTTTTGGGATTTGCGCGGCTTTGACAGGTATGTAACAGGGGTCTGCGCTGGGACTGTGTCTCACATGATTGGATTTCGGCGCAGCTACGCTGCTTCCATGCCACATGAATCGGCAGGGGGGGGGCTTTGGAGTGCCGTCGGACTGAGGAATTTAACTTTCAAATTGTGTCGCAAGACAATGCACTTACATTCACCAGGGAGAAGAAGATGAACTCCGGGTGGACCTGAGCAGGGAAGCGTCAAATACAGGGTATCGGGTGCACGATCTTAGTGAATTGCGGCACCGTGCATTATGATCAGACAATGCACTTTAGGGGAACTCCTCGGACCGGGTAAGTAAATGTGCCCCATTAAGGAATACATTTCATATCAGGTTGTAATCTGAAACAAATTTGACATCAGGCTGTTATCTAAAAATAACTATAACATAAACACAATGTAAAGTTCCAATCAACAATCCATGCACATTCTTCCAAATTTCTCATTGCGAAAAGCTTTAGAGGAAAAACTTCAACAGTTTGTTACACGGCTCCCCATAGATTAAATGTCCTTCTGAGTATAAAATTTGGTTGGTGGTTCAGGTGGCCATGGGTCCCCTAGAAGGCCTGGGCCCCAGGCTACCGCCCAATCCGCCTACATTATAATCCCTTACTGCATCTCACTGCTCTTGATAGCGGTGAATTCGAGTACATGCCATCTGGAATGTAAGAAATGTCTACTTATTTGCTAAGGATGTACATTTGGGGAAAAGCAAAGATTTTCATATGACACAATAGGAGGGAGGGCCCTGCATGCTAGAGCTTACGGTCTATGAGGATGAGGGGGTGACACAAGAGCTTACAGTCTATAAGGATGAGGGGGTGACACAAGAGCTTACAGTCTATAAGGATGAGGGGGGGTTAGTAGCAGCGATCGGTGCAAGCACCGACCGCGGTTATTAGCGGTGGGGGTTTTCTGCAATATGCGAAAACCCACACCGTTGTATGAAGAGGACTCAGCACGTGAGCCCTCTTCATACACCCCTTATACCTCTGCGCCGTAGAGCTACGGCGCAGAGCGTTAAGGGGTTAAGAGCGTGAAAACTAAGTTCACAAGAAAATGGGGCAAGTGCATTCTTTCACCAATTTTACAGCATTTTCATTTTTTTTCCAACTTCCCAGTACACGGCATGGAATATTAAATACTGTTACTACAAAATGCAATTTGTTACACAGAAAACAAGCCCTCACACAGCTATTTACATGGAAAAATAAAATAGTGATATGTTCTTGAATGTGGGGAGTGAAAAATAGAAATGCAAAAATGAAAAAGCGTCTGGTCATTAATGGGTTTGAGGGTAGAAGGAGTGGGACTTTTTCCTTCCTTGTGCAGCAGGTATCTAATCAGACCCCACCTGTAATCATATACAGTTTTGCAGGATGTTAACATTTTCATCTGGGTCTGGTAATAATTTATTTTTGCCATATTTATTTTTTTTGAAGCATAATGCATTAAATGGTTAAATAGTTGTTCTGTGGTTTGTGCCACTGTCTTGGTGCTCAGCGCATTGATTTAAGGATGTGATAAATACCTTAACCTTTTACACTTGATATACATTACTTATTAATGAGAGCATTTGTTTTCTGCTGGAACTACTGCAAATGGCACAGAAATCCATCTAAAAATGTTTTCAACGTTTCATTTAAAAACTACAAGGTTGGTGGGAAAACATTATAAAATACAGAGGAAAGGTTGGTGGGCAATTGATGTTGTTCTCATTTGGTAAAGTGATAATGATTTTTTCTAAAAAGATATTTTTAGTATTACAATAATATTAAGGTAAAGTTTCCTGCATTAACTTTACTTTTAGTTGTGACAATATGTTAGAAATGCAGGACCTGTACTTTATGGGTACTAGAGGTTGTAGTGTGCTGTACAACTACTTTTAAAGGAAACCTACCACCACGGATCTACCTATAAAGGTAGATCGGTTGGTAGATGTATCTATATGATGCCCTTTTAAGGGCTAATCCTCACATCGCAACAATTTTTTAATAACTTTAACTTCCCTAATATGCAGATTTTCTAAAGAGGCTACTGGGGCGTGGCGTACTCCATGCCCCATTAGCCTCTTTGACTCTCCCACCAGATGTCTTCCGAATGCAGTTCCTGGCAGTTGCGCATTCTCGTCCGCGAAGCCTGCAGGCTTCAAAGCAGTGACCACTGTAGATTCAAATGGTAAGTGAAATGCGTATGAATTAGAGATTAGCGAGTATACTCGTCCAAGCTTGATGCTCGTTTGAGTATTAGCATACTCGGAAAGGCTCGTTGATCGGACGAGTATTTCCCCTGCTCGAGATCGAGCATTTAATTAAGAAAGAAAAGACAGTGAAAAACAGTGAAGAATACAATTAAAACAGTGAACACAGTGAACACAGGATCATTTAAGTGAAAAGCACAGTGAAGAACACATTGCAGATGTTCCGAACATATGCTAACTTAGCCGAAGACACGAGCGCCGAATGGTGGAGGAGCGGAGCGGGGGCTGGAGCGAAACAGAGCAACGGCTGGATCAGACATGCAGGAGTGGAGGCTGAAGTGGAGCGGAGCGGGGGCTGGAGCGGGCATGGAGGAGAGGGGCTGAAGTGGGCATTTATGGGTGGGGGGAAATGTGGGGGAGGAGAAGAAGTGAGTGGGCGGAGAGGCCTGGAGGCGCGGAGCGGGCATGGAGGAGCAGCACGGGGCTGGAGAGGGCATGGAGGAGCGGAGAGGGGGCTGGAGCGGGTATGGAGGAGCGGAGCGGGGGCTGGAGTGAGACGGAGCAGGCATGGAGGAGAGGAGCGGGGGCTGAAGTGGAGGATGGAGCGGAGCGGGCTGGAGCAGGACCAACAGTCCGACCCAGATCACAGCCCAGCCCGAGCACAGAAAGAACACAGTGAAGAAAACATTGCAGATGTTTCCGAACATCTGCTAACTTATCGGAAGACACGCACGCCGAACGGTGTTCTTCACAATAGTGTATGGAGAACAATATGTGTGAATAACACATTGCAGATGTATGGAAACATCTGCAATGTGTTTTTCACACATATAGTTCTTCATATACTATTGTGAAGAACACCGTTCTGCACGCGTGTCTTCCGATAAGTTAGCAGATGTACGGAACATCTGCAATGTGTTCTTCACTGTGTTCTTTCAATGTGTTCTTTCAGTAAAAAATGCTCAAGTCTCCCATTGACTTCAATGGGGTTCGTTATTCGATACGAGCACTCGAGCATCGGGAAAAGTTCCACCCGAATAACGAGCACTCGAGCATTTTAGTGCTCGCTCATCTCTAGTATGAACCTATTTTTACCTGTAGTCTATAATATGACTTGATTGTATTCACTTGTTTATTCCTGAGGAAGGGAATGAATTTGTGGAAAGTTTATTGTTTAAAGAAAAAAGAAATGGGGAAAAAATGCAATAAAATTCCACAAATTAGACTGTCAACATTGTAATTCAATGTTAAGGTTATTGATATGATTGCAGAGTATTCAACGTGGCTGGAAAGGAATGCAATTCCAGATATCTCTAGCATTGTACAACACATTTACTAATCTTCACATTCTATATAGCACCTTTGATATCTTTGTATCATTGAACTGGATCTCCTTGGTAGCAGCACTTGAAAGCTGGACCTGGAGGAGCAGCCTTTAAAGAAGGTGATTTTTTTTTTATTATTGGCATCCCTGTTCTAATACTGAGGAAACCCATATTGTACTGTATTGTAATCAATTTGGCCGTCAGTTTTTTTATATATACCCACTAGTTCAAAATATGAAACCAGTAAGTTTATATCTGAATTAGCATATGTACCACCCTCCACTTTGTTAAAATGTTGGGTCCTACAGCATGGCAATGTACAGTACTGTGTATGTACCTTTAATTGTTTTATGTTTAGTAAAGAAAGGGGACTGGCCTACCGTAGAATGTGAGCAGCACAAGAGGATTATGGGAAAAAGGGAGGAGTTAAGGGTAAGTCATTAGCAAGATGACCTAGAGGAGACAGACAGGAGAGCCTGGGGCTCTGAGGAGCCAGGCCGAAGCGGAGTCTGAGTGAGTTGGCACAGCTAGCAAAGTGTAGTGCATGTGAGGAGCCTATTGAGGAGCACATTGAGGAGGATATCTTACCAAGGTGGCTGATATCCCTACAGTTAACGTTTAAGAACAAGTGTGGAGTCATTACTTTGGGTCCCGCCATCAGCACAAGGCAAGTGACCTCCTCCTCTATCCATCCCCAGGGAGCTAGCCTTAGTCGAGAAGGGTTAAACATCACGCTGACCTACAATACCTATTTCCCAATTGAGCGATTATCCCGACTGGAGTCACAAACTATTTTTGCTACAAGCCCTTTCTCACCTTTTGATCACTGTATGTGGTGGCCCCTAGTGCCCCGATTTGGATAGAACCTCGGCCTGAGGGGAAGGGGCGCTAAACATATACTATGGAATCGTTCATTGTGTTACCACAGCAGATGCAGATGTGGCATGATCTTATGATATTTCTGGATAATACTGATTGATGTCAAATGGGTCCATTGGGTCATAAATAATTTCCAGGGTTCTCTCTGTAATTCTCACCTCTGCGCAGCAATGGGTTACTGGTGTGATGGACAGCTCCTCCCCTCTGCTGTGGGAGAAGTGTGCGGGAGCTCCTTTGTGTACATACCCTGTCCCAGTAGACCTCGTGGGTTATAGTCTTATATCTCACCTCTGTAGTTTTCCTGCTCGTTTATTCTGGTTATTGATCTCGGCTATTGTACCTTTGACTATCCCTCTTGGACTCTTGGATTCTGTAGCTATCTCGTGACCCTGACCATTAGTGATTCTAGTGTGTTATTTGTTTGCTTGTCTTGCTTTGTGTCTAAAATTTCCCTTAGGGAGGGACCATGTTCGGGTTGTCCTCTATCAATTTAGGATACTGGAGGCAAGTAGGCAGGTAACAGCTTTGGGGGGAGGCTCAGTTTAGTACTCTCTGTCCTTCTTGTGCCTCTTGCCACCCTCCTTACAAAAATAAACAAAAAGAGATTGGAGCGTTTCATGTTTAAGAGGACTAGAGGGTGTTACATACCGATTTCCAGGACAATTGGAGCAACATTGGTCCAGAGCGAATAGATTCAAACTCAAAACAAGTCTTTTGAAAAATTTGATGAAACTTCAGCAGACAAAATATTGGATGATTTAATCATCTCTAGTTAAGTCCCATGTTAATTAATTTGTGATATTTATTATATTTATAAGGCTTAGTACTCTGAGAAATACAATCACTAAACTGTGAGAGATAATTCAGTGGTTACACTGCGGACTTAGTCTCCCCTCCTCCATTATGGATTCACTCCTTTTAGATATATCGACAGTTTCAATCATCTAAGCAGTGAAACATTGTGTAAAAGAAATGGACATTAGGTGCCACCGCCAGCACTAAGAAGTTGACCTGAAAAATTAACTCACATAGATCCATTTGAATTGCATTTTTGTAAACTCCACAAGCTCGAGAGCCTCGGGCAAACTTAATTAAAGTCAAATGAGAAATCAAAAGTAGAGAGATGTATCCCGACCATATTCCATTTCCTTTGTGACAGAAAATTATATGACCAGAACAATCATGTTTAGGATAATGTGTCGCAAACTCATTTTGCTTTATAAAATGAAATTCTCCAGGACTGGAATGACTCAGGGCGATATTTACATCTCTTACAATTGTACTGCGGCGGTAACTGATGGCTCTGATTGGCCATTTAGTACAAGAATTGTTTTAAACTTTCCTCGGCTGAAAGTTCCCAGGAGCAAGGCGCCGGAATAGGTTCTTATTGAATGTTTAATTTAAATAACACCTTTCCCAGCAGAACACTTGGAGCTAAGCTACGACTTTACTATGACAAGGATTAGCAGGAAATGCTAATGCCGGAGCTAAAACAAAGTTTTTCATGGATTGATTCAAAGTTTGGTCCTCAGGAGAGATTACCCTCTGAATGTGTTTTCTTGCGTTCACGCAGAGGGCCTCATATATTAAAACTAGTTGAAAGAAAAGAATGAGATTGGCAATTATGAAGTTGTAGCAACTAATTCCTGATCATATCCTGCTTTAAAAAAAAATGTAATATAAAATTTGTATAGTAGGCTATATCTGAGGTATGTAGTCCCATTCATCATAAGGCTCTTGTGTTCCCAGTTACACTAGGTTCACATAGTAATTAGTGAAAAGATATGGAAAGTTGGCAACGCTCAACCGGTAAGAGATATGTTTAGGGGACTTTCAGAAAGCAGCTCGGATCTCCACGTGACCAGCGTGCTTGGTATGATACAATCCAAAAAGACAGCGATCCAGTGCATATGGTTGGAAATCCTACAAATTTTTATTGACTCCAAAATGTATGATACAACATCACATAGTCTAAAGAACTGGGTCCATACCGTAGGCTACAAATTTGAACCTACGCGTTTCGAGCACGTTTAGACGCTCTTGGCATGATTAAGAGTGTTTAAATGCACTCGAAGCACGTAGGCTCAAGTTTGTAGTCTACAGTATGGACGCAGATGTTTTATCATACACTTTGGAGTAAAAAAAGATTTGGAGGATTTCCAACCATATGCGCTGGATCGCTGTCTTTTTGGAATGTATCACACTAGGTTCACACTTGTGGTGGATTCCATATTATTACAGATTTTTGTATTTCATGGTTATATATTTCACGTTATATGTTTTAGAGTAAACCCTTACTGGTATTGACTCATTTTGGCTATGATGACACGGTACGGTGACATACGTGTGTGCTCACTTTACCGAGGCCAAGTACCTTAGGAGTATACATTAGGAGTGGGAACAATTATCCGGCTGCAAATTATGAGGCCAAGTATCCGTTTGTGTGCATCTCCTGGTCAGTACTCTTGTCCATTCTTATACAATGAACATAGGTTTCAAATAGCAGTCATTGGCAGTCTGATGCCAAATGGTCTCATACCACAGACACAGTCAGTCTAATCTCAAACCGTTTCATACATAGTCACTGCCACTGTCTAATGTAAAACGGTCACATACCTATCTAATCTTAAATCTCAAACGGTCGAAGATGCAGTCACTACCTGTCTAATTTCAAAAGGTTGAATTTCCCAGTCACTGCCTGTCTAATATAAATGTCAAATGGTCTCATACTGCTATCACTGCATGTCTAAGTGTCTCGCATTGGGTGGCAGTGGAACTGTGCTATATTTTTCAGTGGGATGTAAGTTTGCTCTCTTTTTAAGCCACAAACTGTGCCAAAAAAGTGTCGGAAAAATAGAAGCTCCAAAAAACTGTTGGATTCACAAGCGGCACCCAAATTTTGTGCCCAAAAATAGAACAAGACGAGAGTGTTGGAAAACGCTAATATTGTGGCACCGATACTTCATAAATGAAGGCACAAGAGGTGCAGAAAGGGGGAAAAAACACCACCTGTTATTTGAAAGGCCATAATAAATGACCCCTAATATGTAGACAGTGCCTGTCTAATCTTAAATCTTACACAGTCTTATACACAGTCACTAATTGTCTAGTGTCAAACGCTCTAATACTGCAGTTATTGTCCGTCTAATTTTAAATGTCAAATAGTCTCATACCACAGTCACTGCCTGTCTAATGGCAAACAGTCTGATTTCGTAGTCACTGTATGTCTAATGTCTCATACTGCAGTCATTACCTGTCAAAAAGTCTCTTATCACATTCACAGCCTGTCTGATGTCAAAAGTTATAGCAGATGTAACAGTCAATGCATGTCTGATCTTAAATCTCAAAAGGGCTCATAAGCAATCAATGCATGTCTATATGTCTAATGTCAAGTGGTCTCATACTGCAATCATTGCCTGCCTTATGTCCAACCATCTCATATTGCAGTCAATGCATGTCTAATCTCAAACAATGCATGTGCAACACCCCTGCCAATGTATAGGCAAGGGAGTAGTTGCGAATAAGGCCCTCTACCTGCCAGAATCCATCTGGTGGGCCTGCACAACTCACACAAGGGATAATGCAGGGAAATTTCATGTAAGTTGCAGCTGTAGCCTCTGCCTGGAAAGGCAATAGTTAAATGGGTATAAGATTAAATCCAATTATGTGGCTGTATTGTAAACTGGAGTGTGATTGGAGAGGTGCTACCACCTGACCAGGGGGAAGTATAAAACCCCTGTGCAGGGGAAGCACATGGTCCAGTCTGCAGTGGTCTTGTCTTACCACTGAGTGAAGAGAGAGAGAGAGTGTGTAGTACACTTTTAGTGCTGTTACAGAAACCAATCCCAGGAACTGAGTCAGGAGACTCTAATCCAGAGCTGCAGCTTGCACAGTTTGGACACAGCTTCATCTCAATTATCCCAGCCTGCATCTACTATCAGGCTGGTACTTTATTGCTGAGGTTCCCTCTCCACTACCACTCCAGTACCAGACTCCAGATCTGCTGTTTGACCATTTAGGCCCATTGTCTGCTATCTGCTGTTCAATAAAGATCCATGAGTTGATTTGCACAAAGTTGCCTCTGATCCCTGGATACAGCTATTTACCACCATGGGTTTCACAATCCATTACTCAGGGATCTATCTTACAGACAAGCAGGGGTTGCCCCAGGGAGAACCAGTACATCAGCCTCTCCCTCCATATTTCTTGCACACATCACCTGCTGTAGACCTGCCAGGTTGTAGGTCAGCCCTCCTGTCCCCATACCAAGCACCGTGACAGCATGCCTATGCCACAACTGCCAGCCACTCAGGCCCCAAGAAAAGGCTGGGCCTAGGTGGGGGATGTTGCACATGCCTTATCACAAATGGTCTCACCTAAAGTCTCTAGGGGACTTGTATCTTTATTTATGCTTGTTTTCTTCTTTAATTTTAGAGACTTTTCTTATTTTTGAGACTTTTTCAAGTACGCCTTGGTCTGCACCTTGTGCAGTGCTTTATGTATCTTTGTATTCAAGAAGTTCTGTGCAACTTTACACTTGTGTATCACTTTTTTTTGCTTACTATTGTAACTTTTTAGGCACAAATCTGCTCCTGATCCTGGGCAGGTGCAGTGGAAGAATTTTTTTTTCATGGACCCAGTTTTAACATGTAAATTGCAATTATTTGACATGCTTTAAATGTTTAATATCTTGCACATAAACCTGCTGGGCATTAAAAGTGTGGGCAGTTTTTCTTAAATACATTTTTGCATTCACATTTTTTTGAAATGTATTGGTTACTTCTAAGAGAGATATCTTTTTAAAGGTATTGGTAAAACGCATGCATGTTACCATGCATTTGTCTGGTTAGAAAGTGTTCATTGCTGAAAGTGTAAGCAGATGTGAAAATGTTAACACAGCTGCTTAAACTTCCAACAATGAAGAGAAACACTTTCAAACCAACCAAACGGTAAAATGCAAAACGCATGCGTCTCTGCAATGCTTTTAAAAATGCATAACAATTGTGTGACTCCCTGCTCTGCACTTCCCCCTCCCTCTGCCAGTAGGGGCTATGATAACAACCCCAATAGCCTTTCAGGTTCATTAGCATAATTTAAAAAAAATGATAATAGACGGAATCAGGCCATGGATAACAAATGTAAGAAGATCACCACATGTAAGATGATGGATTTTAATGGTCGATTTCCTTTAAGAGATACTTACAAGGCAAACCACTTCCAAGACTTTAATTTCAAAGAGAGTTGATTTTTCATTTTTGCTATGGGACCCATCCTTTTAAGTACACACCTGTAAATTAAAGCACTTAAATTGTGTAATTTCAATGCAATGCATGAAAACAGGTAATATTATGTAAGATTCATGGCTTCTATAATAGATTGTGACATTAGAAGTAATGTAACGTATAAACAAGTGACGTATTTACGACCAGAATGCAAAAACCGCAAACTACATTCCGGTGGGAAATTTATTTTCTCTGCCAACACTGCAGAGCATATGGTATCATCAGTATAGGGCAACACTATAGGAAAGTTAGACATATGGCTGCTGATCAGTGAGGGAGTGTGAAAGAACTGTGCAATTACATTATTATGAAAGTCCACACTTGTCATCCAAAGGAAAAAAAACTGTGAGACTTTATCATTTGTGCAATGTTGACTTTCCAAAAATTATATGATCTGAGATCTTAAAAAATGTGATATAATAATCCAAAAAATTTTCTATTTTCTTAATAGGGTGCTTCCATTTCAGCAAATAAATGTAATTGTTTGTAAAAGGAAAGGTTGTACAACTTTCCAATATACTTTCTGTATCAATCCTTGAAGTTTTCTCAATCTTGCTGTTCTGTTTCTACAGAAAACTTCTATGCTTACTTCCAGTGGACAGAAATCTGTTCATGGTCATGTGATGTCACACAGGTGCACGACTCTTTATAACACACAGTACTGGTTACTCTCAATGATACTAGCGAGCTGTGCACCTGTGTGACTTCACATGACCAGGGGTACAAAGAGCTGTGCACCTATGTGACATCACATGACCAGGGATATAACGAACCGTGCACCTGTGTGACATCACATGACCATGGATATAATGAGCTGTGCACCTGTGTGACATCACATGACCATGGATATTACAAGCCATACACCTGTGTGACATCACATGTCCAGGGATATAATGAGCTGTTCACCCTTGTGACATCACATGACCAGTGATATAATGAGCTGTGCACCTGTGTGACATCACATGACCAGTGGTATAACAAATCGTGCCCCTGTGTGACATCACATAACCATGGACCGCTTTCTGTCTACTGGGAGAAAACATAGAAGTTTTCTATAGAATGACAGCAAGATTGAGGAAACCACAGGGAATTCATACAGAAAGTATATTGGAAACTTCTATACCAATTCATTATACAAACAACTACCTTTATTTGCTGACATTGAACTACCCGTTTACCTCCTGTGCTACTTCAGTCCTCCACTTGGACTCATGTGGCTGCCATATGAGTCTTCTTATGGTTTTTCATTGACCTTCTATCCTTAAGACAGGAAATCCATGGGTGAATGTTTGGACTACCGAGCCCTAGAATTCATCAAAATATGAAAGCATTGCTTATTTAAGTACCACAACTTCTCCTTTGCAGAATATGATAAAGAGACATCCATACTTCTTAAAGTATAAAGTATCAGTGTTCCAGATATTCCTGTAGTCCACTTCTGTTTTGCACTTGACTTAGGAATTTTACAGGAAGTGAACCTTCATGGACCATCGGAGGTCATCAGAAAGCTTCTATTATTAATATTAATTCGTATGTTCAATTAAATTCAGCCAATTTAGCCTTTTGTCCCCTTTTTGCCCAGCTCAGTTTCGTGCCAAAGTCACAAGATATTTTACAGATGTGTCCTCCCTTCCTCCCTATAAACTGGGTTTCTCTAGATGTTTAAGCCACAAAATATGATTCTTTTTATTATATGTCATAGAATGTCAGAATGTAATAGCGCTGACCAAACCCACATCGCAAATTTCAGGTTCAAACTTCCCCACTGTTAATGTCCGCTATCGGTGCTGGGACTGATCATGAGTAATAACTCTTTAAATGCCACTGGCAAAGTCACCAGTGGCATTCAAATGGCTAAACCCTGTGTGTCGTAAACAGGATGCCGCCATTTTGGGGGGATCATAGCTCCTTGGTGATGTCATCCAGAGTGACAACCCCTTTAAAATGTTTGTGCGCATGCCAGAGTGCCTTAAATAGTTAATGCCTTTAAAGAGTTAATGGTCAGTGTTGGTGGGTGAGGGTCCGAGACCAGCTGAACCCAAATTTTGAAGGATGATCATCAATAATTATAACACATGCTATTTGCTATGTGTTATTTTTTCATGTGTCTATACGAAATGTTGGACTGGCCCACCTGAGTATAAGAGGGTACTCTGGTGGGCCCAGACTGTAAGCTAATAATGATCCCCAGAGATAAAGCAGAAATCCTAATTTGGAGGCTTGTAAGGTCTATTTCCAAGGTTATGAGAGTAATAATTTAATCTGGTAGGTCTAAGGATCCCCAATTCTGACACAGTCTTTGGGGCAACCTAGTTTTTTTGATTATAATTGCACTCCAGCAAAGCTGTTAGTAGAATAAATCAATAATGTAATGTGTTAAATACAAAATAAATGTTCATTATCCATACTTAAACAGACTTTCCAGCATCTTGATGACCTGTCCAACGCAAAGGTCATTTATATCAGATCTGACCTTTAGGATCTCTGCCAATCAGGTGATTCCGATTTACTCTGGCACAAAAATCAACAAAAACAATGGAACTTAAGGACGTTGGCCAAGTTGTGTTTCTGCAATCACTTGGATGGGAGCTAAGCCAAAGTTCAAGTGGCTGGACCCTGCATAGACAATTGTGGTGGCCCTGGCTGTTATATTCCAGCTAATATAATATTGACCACCCATCGTGTGTATTGGATATTAATCTCCTGGAAATATCTTTTTTTGCCAAAAATACTTCTTACAGATAACTATCACTTTTATTACTTTTTCCAGTAGCTAATTATACAACTTTACAAATAGAATGTGAGCTCTCTTATAATATAGTGCTAGGAATAACATCTGTACGGCTAAAATGAGAAATATTGCATTTCATATTTACCATTTTAGATAATTTTATGTGGCGATGACTTCTTCAATCTTTTCAATAATTTATTCTAAAATGTTCTGGCTAGAAGTGTAAATAAGATGACTAAATCAAAGTTTTATGATTACATTCTTAATTTTGATGATAGCACCGAGAAAAATATTTCAAGATGTGTTAAGTTTTTAAACAGATAAGTACAATATTATGTGTAATGTAATTCACTGGCAACTTCTTCAATTTGGTGCTGAAATCAACCCCTAAACATTTTGATTTCAGTCCAATTAACTTCCTTCTAATTTATACTTTGGGGTTCCAGGAGACTGAAATTTCAATGTCTCCAATCTGACGTTGGTCTATATAAAAGGACGAGTCTTCCGTGGTCAATAGTCTTTCTTTTTTTTCTTTTAAGGGCAAAATATTTTCTGTTGTTTTTTGATGAAGTTTTATAAACCAAAGACATGAGTTTCCAGAAACAAGAAAAATCACTAAAAAAATAATCCTGTTTTCTTGGGTAACATCCTCTTATGGCATTGGGTCTAAGAAGACTATAATGTGCCAAATATAACCATTTAGACCCATGATAGGTCTCTTGTGGTCCATATAACATTGGTGTTGAACGCATCGATAATCGTAGGAAAAGACTCCCCAAGCCTGAATCTGCTCTATAATTATGGCTCAGACAGGTAGTTAATACTGGGGTCCATGAAAAGCATAGTCCCATTGCTGTATATTGGGCTGTCCATTGAAACAAGGCCTACAACATGGCTAAAAAGTATGAAGCAAAGTTATCGGAGCTTGTACACCATAAAAGAGATGATTGTAAGCTCATGCAGGAAGGGCACTAAATTTTATTATTTAAAGGAAATCTACCATTTATTTTTTTGCATTGTGAACCAATTATACCTTGAAAATGCTGTAGCCACCCTGATGCAGAAACATATCTTGTTTAATTCCTGATCTGAGTGATTTAGGGCCTTGGGAAAGCTGGGTGAAGACTGCCCTCCATGCATAAGCACATTACATGGAGCTTCCTGAACTGTCCAGATAGGACTAATCACACAGGACTAATTTACACAGCAGCTGGGGGATAGATTACTTCTGCCTGTCAGGGACAACACAGTGATGACATATTCTCAGCTTATACTGGGCAGGACAAGGCTGGAGCAGTGCATAATTAGTTTAAATAGAGAGGGCATGGGGCGCCACAGGATTGACAGAGCCTCATTATTATGATTTTATAATCATTTTTTCAGCAATACTACTCAGTTCAGGGATTTTATCCAAATCCTTTGGTGAGCGCAGGCTCTAACATACTATTGGAGTCTGGGGATACAGAGGACAACCTAATTTGAATGGACTGGGATAGGTGGGCCCCAGAAAAATTTTAGTCTCAGTCTGACACTGCATTAACATAATTCTAAAAGTTGATTTTAGGGTCATGGATAACAAATATAAGAGTCACCTGGTTTAAGTGTCCCTGGTTTATCATGATGGATTGTGATGGTGGATTTCTTTTAATCTGATGCTTATTTCACTATTTTGTAACATCCAATTTTGTAGAGTGCTACATAAATGGTTGGGCATATGTAACGAATGATTATTATATGAATTATGGTAATTATTATTATTGTTACGTTAGAGTTTACCTTTCTGTTGAAAGATGTTGTGTTGTGAGATTAGTGTTGGTGTTTGCACAGTCCGTGCCATGTGATTTCATGTCCCTTTCTAGTATTGTGACATGTAAATGCATTCGTTACCATATGTTCCTTCTTTTAAGCTTACTGGCACTTTAAGTATAAACCACTGAGTGATTTAATTCCCATTTCTTACATGAGTCTCATACTTACCTTTTCTTGCCAAACGCTGTAATTTCAAGCATGACTGCATTTACATTTAAGGAACCCCTGCACGCTTAATGCAGTTAGTGATCAAATTAGCAGAATAGCTGAAGTATATTGCTGTACATCTGTGCAATCTCCCTGAATTTGTAATGTATCCTTTTTTTTAACATGAAATTGTTGCCCGAGAATTCAGAGCGGTTAGTTAACGAAATGATCGGTTTCATTTTTTTCTTGCATTTTGGATTGGTGAAACAATAAAATATTTTTTTGGGGGATGATGCATCCCAAGATCTTTACTAGACCGTCTAAGATATCGGGGCTTATTTACCAAGAGTCGTCGTTCACACTATTGTCGGACTGTGCACCTTTTTTGTGATTTGCACGGCTTTGACAGGAATTGAACATGTGTCTGCGCTGGGATTGTGTCTCACGTGATCGGATTTTATGCAACATGAATCGTGGGGGGGGGGTGCTGACTGATTTGGACTGAGCGCGGGATTTAACTTTCAAATTTTGTCAAAAGACAATGCACTTACATGCACCAGGAAGAAGAAGATGAACTCCGGCGGACCTGAGCGGGGAAGCCTAAAATGCAGGATATCGGGCACATGATCTTTCGGTGAACTCCCCGGACCGGGGAATACATTTCATAACAGGTTGTAATCTGAAACAAATTTGACATCAGGCTGTTATCTAAAAATAACTATAACATAAATACAATGTAAAGTTCCAATCAACAATCCATGCACATTCTTCCAAATTACTCAGTGCGAAAAGCTTGAGAGGAAAAACTTCAACAGTTTGTTACACAGCTCCCCATAGATTAAATGTCCTTCTGAGTATAAAATTTGGTTGGTGGTTCAGGTGGCCATGGGTCCCCTAGAAGGCCTGGGCCCCAGGCTACCGCCCAATCCGCCTACATTATAATCCATTACTGCATCTCACTGCTCTTGATAGGGGTGAATTCGAGTACATGCCATCTGGAATGTAAGAAATGTCTACTTATTTGCTAAGGATGTACATTTGGGGAAAAGCAAAGATTTTCATATGACACAATAGGAGGGAGGGCCCTGCATGCTAGAGCTTACGGTCTATGTGGATGAGGGGGTGACACAAGAGCTTACAGTCTATAAGGTTGAGGGGGTGACACAAGAGCTTACAGTCTATGAGGATGAGGGGGTGACAGAAGAGCTTACAGTCTATGAGGGTGAGGTGGTGACAGAAGAGCTTACAGTCTATGAGGATGAGGGGGTGACAGAAAAGCTTACAGTCTATGAGGATGAGGGGGTGACACAAGAGCTTACTACAGTCTATGAGGACGAGGGGGTGACACAAGAGCTTACAGTCTATGAGGATGAGGAGGTGACAGAAGAGCTTACAGTCTATGTATGAGGATGAGGAGGTGACACAAAAGCTTACAGTCTATGAGGATTAGGGGGTGACACAAAAGCTTACAGTCTATGAGGATGAGGGGATGACAGAAGAGCTTACAGTCTATGAGGATGAGGAGGTGACAGAAGAGCTTACAGTCTATGAGGATGAGGGGGTGACACTAGAGCTTACAGTCTATGAGGATGAGGGGGTGACACAAGAGCTTACAGTCTATGATGATTAGGGGTGACCAGGAGCCTTACAGTGTATGAGGATGAGGTGGTGACACAGAGAGCTTACAGTCTATGAGGATGAGGGGACACAGAGCTTACATGTCTATAGGATGAGGGGGTGACACAAGAGGTCTACAGTCTATGAAGATGAGGGGTGACACACAGCTTTAAGTCTATGATGAGTGAGGAGTGACAAGAGCTTAACAGTCTATGAGGAGAGGGGGTGACACAAGAGCTTACAGTCTTATGAGGATTATGGGGTGACACAAGAGCTTACAGTCTTATGCTAAAAAGGATGAGGGGTGACAGAAAGAGCTTACAGTCTATGAGGATGAGTGGTGCAGAAGAGCTTACGTCTATGAGGATGAGGGGTTGACACAAGAGCTTACAGTCTATGAGAAGAGGGTGACACAAGAGCTTACAGTCTATGAGGATGAGGGGTGACAGAGCTTAACAGGTCTATGAGGATGTAGGTCACGAAGAGCTTACAGTCTATGAGGATGAGGGGGTGACAAAGAGCTTTACAGTCTATGAGGGATGAGGGGGTGACACAAGATGTTACAGTCTATGAGGATGAGGGTGTGACAAAGACTTACAGTCTATGAGGATGAGAGGTGACAAAGAGCTTACAGTCTATTAGGAGAGGGGGGGTGAACACAGAGCTTACTCTATGAGTTAGGGGTGACACAAGAGCTTACAGTCTATGAGGATGAACAGGGGTACACAGATGCTTACAGTCTATGATGGATGAGGGGTGACACAAGAGCTTACAGTCTATGAGGATGAGGGGTGACACAAGAGCTCTACAGTCTATGAGGATGAAGCAGGTGACACAAGATCTTACAGTCTATGGGATGAGTGAGAGCACAAGAGCTTACATATATGAGGATGAGGGGTGACACAGAGCTTCAGTCTATGAGGATGAGGGTGACACAAGAGGTTACAGTCTATGAGGATGAGGGTGACACAAGAGCTTACAGTCTATGAGGATGAGGGTGACACAAGAGCTTACAGTCTATGAGGATGAGGGGTGCACAAGAGCTTACAGTCTATGAGGATGAGGGGGTGACACAAAGCTTACAGTCTATGAGGATGAAGCAGGTGACCAAGATCTTACAGTCTATGTGGATATGGGGTGAACAGAGCTTACAGTCTATGAGGATGAGGGGGTGACACAGAGCTTACAAGTCTGATGATGAGGGGGTGACACAAGAGCTTACAGTCTATGAGAGGAGGGGGTGACACACGACTTACGTCTATGAGGATGAAGGGGTGACACAAGACTTACAGTCTATGATGAAGGGGAGACCAAGCTTACAGTCTATGATGATGAGGGGAGTGACACAAGGGTTCGTCTATGAGGTGAGGGTGACACAAAGCTTACGTCCTATGAGGATGAGGGGGTGACACAAGACTACAGTCTATGAGGATGAGGAGTGACAAGAGCTACATCTATGAGGATGAGGGTGACACAAGAGCTTACAGTCTATATGGAGGGGGTGACACAAGACTACAGTCTATGAGGTGAGGGTGACACAAGCTACAGTCTATGAGGATGAGGGGTCGACACAAGAGCTTACGTCTATGAGGATGAGAGGGGTGACACAAGCTTTCAGTCTATATGAGGGGCTACACAAGAGCTTACAGTCGTGAGGATGAGGGGGTGACACAAGAGCTTAAAGTCTATAAAGATGAGGAGGGGACACAAGAGCTTACAGTCTATAAGGATGAGGGAATTTGGAAAAGAGGTGACACAGATCTTTACAGTCTATGTGGATGAGGGGGTGACATAAGAGATACAGTTCTATGAGGATAAGGGGGGGGACACAAGTTTCAGTCTATGAGGATGGCCAAGATCTAATCTGAGGATGAGGGGTAGACACAATCTTACGTCTATGAGATGGAGGTGACACAATAGCTTACAGTCTATGAGGATGAAGGGACACAGTCAGTCGTAGGATAAGGATGGGAGTGAGAGCTTTTATAATGGTCTCCAGCCTTCTTTATGTAAAAAAGGATTGCTAATAATGAAATAATAAATAATATAATAATAAATAATAATAATTATAATTATATTTCCAGTTAGTTAATAAATACAACTTATGCACTATAACTTAAGCATTTAACATTACTTTATGTTTAATGTATCAATGTTTCCCTGTAGGCGGTCCACTTCCTGTTGTGTATCTTCAACTAAAAGCTGCAAACGTCATAAATGTTAGTCCCCCCCAAGCGCTCAAAACACAAAAATGATCATTCAACGAACTATATAGAAAGTAGTTCCTCTTCCATTGTCCGTCTAGTCCTCACCACCAGATTAAAACCACCCCTCCCCTGACCAGGTCATCTATAATAAGAAGGTTTTCTTCACACTATTCTCACTTCAGAAAGAAACCATAGAAATGATCATTCAAAATCCCCTACCAATTTCAATTATAACACATTTCCTTCATTGACCTGTCAACCACCTTGACAGGACTTCCCTAGACATTCCATCTACATTTAGTTCAACACCTAAGAGGCTAGAGAAATATATGATTCATAGCTCTGGGCTGTATTCCTTCACTTCCATTTGTTACTCTGTGTCACGGTAGTCTACATACAGATAGTTGCTATCGCCTACCCATTGCTCTTTCTCCCTGAGAACACAGTCCCTTTACAGATGTCAGGCACTTACACAGACTTGCATGTGTGTCCCTTTCAGCAGGATAGATCGGGGGTTAACCTTCGTAGGTGACTTAATGCATAACTAATGCCAAAAACCTTCTTTACTAGTGACTCAATTATCCATTTATTTCTTACATATTAATTGGTGGAGTTAGACTCAACCACCTATGGAAAACCTAATATAAGAAGTATCCATGTTGGCCTGGGTGTAAATTCCATCTGCACTTTTTCAGAGATGTGGGTTTATTCAACAGTTTAATACCTTACCATTTACTCGCTGCAACCAGTATGCAAAGATATCACCATATGATGAGCTTACTAGCCGTCAAAGTCCCTGGGTGGCTTAAATTTAAGTGTTCTGGGTTTAGGAACTCTGTATCCCTCAGGCATTATGGCTAAGCTTTCTTGTACTGAATCCCTCTGGGTTCTATCGTGAAAGAGTGTTACAATTTTGCTCATCAAATTCCAACGCTCCATGATATTGAATTGAGCGATAGGATTCATTCTCATCCGTAAGAAAAAATGGTTTTGAGCTGCCCTCTCCTCACATCAACCATAGATGTAGGTACGCCAACCTCCTTGTGTGGTCCGGTGCACGAGTCGTTCGCAAAGAATTTGTCGGAGATCTCCATGTAAACTTGAAAAGCGGTATGAGATAAGACACGGTCACTGCCAAATCTGCTAAAATATTCTTCTTACTTTATTTCATTTCCATAAAATAGGTTGAATTAATACAGAGACTTATGCCGTTTCGAGCACTTGTATGTCTGTTTCGTACTCATGGTTGGCAGATGCAGTGCGTTCTTATCTCTACCGCTTTTCAATTCATTCCTCATGTGCTGCCTATTTTGTGAGATCTTTCTTGCAGTTTGCTATCGGTGATCATCATTCGTGATCGGTGGGGTCCCTTTTAGTTTGTTACCCTCACCCGATCCCAGGATACAGGAAAACACATTTGGCCAGCGCACTTTTGCCATTGTTTTGGAAGACTATGGCCAGAATCTTGTCGCTTTTTAGTTGCCCAACCCTAATGTTTTCGCAACTTTTACTCTCGCCGAAATCTTCTCCATGACAAACTAGGTCCCAAAAAATAATTCTTCATTCATTGCCGACCATAAAACCAACCCGAGGCATAGTCCCAGGGCTACAAGATGCAATGCTGGATAAAAGTTATTAAGGAATCTTTATTGTTCAGATAAGAAGCCGGACTAGACCCAATACCCGTGGGATCTAGCTTTTCTTATCTCTGGGAGAAGCAACAAATAACGACAGAGATGTCAGCAGAAAATTGTCTTTCCCACATAGTGGTATAATGTCAATCTGTTCCTCTATCACAATTTACATAAAGGGACCCCTGTTCTCTCTCTCACTAACTCATCTCATCACTACCTGTTAGAGCAGCTCAAAAAAGCAGTCCATCCCAGCCTATATCTGGGGTATCCCTACATTAGTCATTGTTAAGGAAATCTAACATTTGCTTTTTGTTTGTGTGAAGCCAAACATATCTTAGAATGCTATAGCTACTACGATGTCAGAAACATATTTTTGTTAATCTCTAACCAAGTGGTTTGCTGAAAAACAATGATAAATTATGATAGAGACTCTTACCCTAATTATTCATCTCTCCAGCATGCATAGGGCTGCCTTATCTGCATCCCCCCCCACCGCCCCCTCCCCTCTTACGTCCTTCTAAAGCCTGTGATGTCATCCAGCTTTCCCAGTATCCCACAGATCTTATGCTGCAATTCATTCATGGAATTTTAGGAAAACTGGGTGGGCAGGCTGCTGCCTGCACTGTCCAGGCAGCTTTACTGTCTGAGCTCATAATCTTAACTGGGGATGTGCAGAAACGATTACTTCTGGCTGTCCTGGACAACACAGTGATTAACAGTGTTCTAGGCTTACTGGAAGGACAAGGTCGGGAGCAGTGAATAATTAGCGATAGGAGGAGAGACCGTGCGACCACAAGTCACCCAGAGCCTCTTTTTTATCATAATATTATAATTGTTTTTTTCAGGGCAAAAAAACCCCTTCGTGAGGGATTAAACAAGATGTTTTTCCACTCAGTGTAGCTACAAAATTCTCAGGTGTGGTTGGTTCATAATGTAATACAAAGCAAAATGGTATATTTCACTTTAATTCCCCTGTTTTCTTTTCATCTAAATGAGCCTCTGCACTAGATGTGAAAGAAGTTTGACCACTGGAGACTAACTAAGTTACCCCTCCCATCTCCTACCTCCTGGCTTATTCTCTGTTTTAATGAAGCATGGATGCGCATTAGATTTTGGCTTTGTCTGTCTGCCTGTGAGAGAGACCTTTAGTGATTTGGCAGCAACTACACAGGTCACCTATGTACTGAAGTGCGCGACCTTCTCCCGTGCATGGGGCTGCATTCTGTACTTCTTCCATAGCACAACACAACTGCAGGCAGCTAATATGGCATCCTGTCACACAGGAACTTCAGTAGAGTCTGAATCTTGGATCATTTTATGGCTGCCATCATACTGGGAGGAGAGGCTGTGTAGGAATTCATTAATAAGCCTGGACTCCAGCTTTAGGAAGATGCTAATCAGACTCACCTCAGTCATGTGCCATATCTTTAAAGGCGAGAGCGACCATTCACGTATCGAGTCCAATGTTTCAAAAGTTCAGTTTACGAAAAAATTAATTATTGGGGGGGACACCTTATTTAAGTTCCCTTAAGAACTAAGGTAATTTTCATCTTAGCCAAGGATGAGGGGGTGACACAAGAGCTTACAGTCTATGAGGATGAGGGGGGACACAAGAGCTTACAGTCTATGAGGATGAGGGGGTGACACAAGAGCTTACAGTCTATGAGGATGAGGTGGTGACACAAGAGCTTACAGTCTATGAGGATGAGGGGGTGACACAAGAGCTGACAGTCTATGAGGATGAGGGGGTGACACAAGAGCTTACAGTCTATGAGGAGGCTGGGTGATGAAAGCTTACTGCTAAATAGCTTTCTGTATGTAAATAAATTATATATAACAGACACACACGACCGTCTTCTCTTGCAACATTATAGACTAGGGTTCTATAAACCTTCATTCACAATCCTCATGGACAACCTACTCAATAGATCCAGAACAACCGGGGGACAGTGGAAATCTTCTCTTTCTAATCCCCATGAATTCCTTCTCAAATCACTTAAAAATTAATCGAATGAGCCAGAAAATTGACTTTGAAGGTTTTACCAGGAGCCTCTCCATGCTGCAGCTTCCCACCAGGCGTACACTTCTCTCCACTGCTCTATGGCACCTCCCCCTCCCTCTGGCCTAATGAACATTTGTAACAAGCCTCTGAAAACTGCAGCACAGGAGAGGCTGTGTAACGCCCCCAAAGACCCATTCTGTCTCATTCGCAAATTTTACACATTGATTTTAGAAAGGAGGGAGGCATGGCATAACCACATATATTAAAGACTACCACACGTCCCGGTGGCTCATCCTGCAGGAGGCCGGAGATATTATGGGACCCAATTGTCAGTGTGAGAGTGTGTAATGTGATGATGTGGAACTAGAGGCAGCACCCATACATTGCACTAAACTAGGAAAAAGTTATTCTGCAGTTTTGAACCCATAAAAAAAAACCCAAAAACTTACTTGTGGAATCATTGAGAAGACCAGAAAACCTGTGCTGGCAGAAGAAGGCCCCTCAGAGGTGCCAGCTCTGCTCAAGGGGACCTATTCTTACATTACGAACAAGATCACTACATAGATACAGTACTGAAAAACTGAGGCTTACTATTAATAGATATGGTACCAGACCAAGATTTATTAATAATTGTGTTACCAAAGCACAAGCTTAGCTATGGATTACAGGATCTGAAGCAAGAACACTTTCAAAGATACGAACCAGAACCACAGATCTGTTACAAAGATATGCTATTGAACTATTGTTCACTGGATAGATTAAATACAGACAACAGAACCAAAGATTAACTGCAGATAGATACATAGATAAGCATACATTACCAGTACCCAAACGTATAGTACCTAGATCATTGGTTCTTGGGCTGAGTTACTGATCGAACCCATAGGCATTTCGGTTTGAGGTTGTTCTCAGGGGGGTTCGGCGGGGAGGCCTCCACCACGGAGGGTTCAACAAGACACAAACATAGCTGATTCATCACTAAAGGAAGGATCCGGTGATGAAATGTTGAGACAGAGACAATGGAAAAACTGGCTGGGTTTGTCAAAAAACCAAACAAGGTTTAAAGAAACCATGAACCTAGATCTAGAAGAACCAGAAACCAAAGGATAACCACCATAGCTATCCAGTACCAGAACAAGATTTAACACATAGATACGTACCAGAAACAAGATTACACAACAAAGTTATAGTACCAGAACCACAGATTACCACAAAAAGCTTTATAGTTTTATAGGTACCAGAAACCAGATTACCCACATTAAGCTATAGTACCAGGAACCAAGATTACACCCACAGAGATAGACCAGAAAACCAAGAGTTACCCACCATAGCTATTAGTACCAGAACCAAGATTAAGGATTACCACAAAAGCTAGAGTACCAGAAACAAGATTACCACAAAAGCTTTAATAGTAACCAGAAACAAGAGTAAACCACCATGAGCTATAGTACCAGAACCAAAGATTACCACAAGCTATAGTCAACCAGAACAAAAGAGATAAACCACCAATAGGGCTATTAGTACCAGAACCAAAAAATTAACCAATAGCTTATAAGTACCAGAAAACAAGAATTACACACATAGCAAAGTTTTTACCAGAAACCTGGACTTTTCAAAAGGCATTTGACAAACCGTGCTGCCACTAAAAGGTGGTATATAAAGTGCGAATGCTGGGAATGGAAAAGAGAAAAAACTGTGTATATGGGTAAAAGTAACTGGCTTAGTGATAGAAAAACAGAGGGGTGGTTTCCATTACTGGGCACATTTCGAATTGGGTTGATGTTTAACAAAGTGGAGTGGCCACAGGGGTCAGTTATTGGGGCCACTTCTTTTAATATTTTTATTAATGGGACCTTTGGGTAGTGGGTTACACAGTCAAGTTTCAATATTTGCAGATGATACTAAGCTGTGTGTGTTAAGTAAATAAATACTGAGGTCGATTTGTTTAGTTTAGCAATTTTTAGCATACAGAGGGATTTGTGGAAGCTTGAGGGGATGGGGCAAGCAGAGAAAGAAAAGATACAGGAGAAAAATGGGTGATGAGGTTTAATGTAGATAATAAATGTACAACGTTATTTATGACTGGGCCATGGGAAACAAAAAGTCATTATAATTATGGTTTCTAAACGGTCAATTACTTGGTTTAAAAACTGAGGCTGGAAAAAAAAGGACTCTTGGGGGGTATGGTTGGATGGTTTTTAAACTTATTTTAAGTGACAGAGCAGGCGGGCTGGCTGGCTAAAGCAATTAAAATAATAAAAATAAGGGGATGTATCAAGATGGAGGAAATAAGATTTCATGATAAAAGACCATAGCTCTGCACTTTATTACAAATCCCTGGTCAGACCCCCCCCCCATGGGAATATTTTGTACAGTTTTTGGGGCACAGTAGTGTATAAAAAAGGATTTTTATAGTAGAGCTGGAACGGGTGCAGAAGGAGAGCAACCAGGATTTCTTAGGGGGAAATAATGCGGGGACGGAATACAATGACAGATTACAAAATTGGGATTATTCAGTTAGGAAAAAAAAGACGACTGAGGGGAGACCTCCCTTACCGTAACAAATAACCCTGAACGGGGACAGTACACGGATCTCTTCCAAAGATTCTTTTATACCTCGGGCTGTGACCAGGACAAGGGGGCAATCCTTACGGACTAGAGGGAGAGAGGCCGATTTTACCATCCACATACGGGAACAGGGGGCATCTCTCGGCTCTTAGAGGAGATAGGGAAAGAGGGAGGTTTCTACCATCAACAACAGACAGGGGGCATCTCTACGCCTAGAGGACAGGCGGATTTTATACCATCCACCCCCCTAGAAAAGGGGATCCTCTTACACCTCTAGAGGAGAGGAGGTTTTCTACCCATCACATAGAACGGGGGCAAATCCTCACCACCTAGAGGAAGAGGCAGGTTCTAACCCTCACATAAGACAGGGGGGGGCATCTCTACACCTAGAGGAGAGGGTCTACCATCACCATAGAAAAAGGGGGCCTCCTCTAACCTAGAGGGAGAAGAGGTTCTTATCATCACCAATAGACAGGGGGGGCCATTCCTATACCACTAAGGAGGAGAGGGGAAGAGGAGTTCTACCCCTTCACATAGGAACAGGGGGCATCCTACCCCTAGAGGAGAGGAGGTTTTGAGGAGTTCTACCACTCCACCATTAGACAGGGGGGCTCCTCTACACCTAAGGAGAGAAGAAGTAAGAGGTTCTAATCCATCACCATAGACATGGGGGCTCCTCTACACCCTAGAGGAGAGGAGGTTCTACCATTCACCATACGACAGGGGCATCCTCTAAACTCTAGAGAGAAGAGGAGGTGGTTCTACCCCACCATTAGAAACGGGGCATCCTCCCTACACTAGAAGGAGGAGGTTCTAACATCACCATAGAAACCAGGGGGGGCATTCCTCTACCACATTAGAGGAGAAGAGGGTTTCTACCCATTCACCCTAGGACAGGGGAGGGGGGGAATCTCTACACCTAGAGAAGAGGAGGTTCTTATTCATACAATAGGAACAAGGGGGCATCTCTACACCTAGAGGAAGAGGAGGTCTACCATCAAAACCATAGACCAGGGGACCATCCTCTACACCTAGAGGAGAGGAAGGGAGGTTATACCCTCACCCATAGACAGGAGGCATCCTCTAAACCTAGGAGGAGAGGAGGGTTCTACCATCACCCATAGGGACAGGGGGGGCATCCTTCTCACCACCCTTTAGAGGAGAGGGAGGTTCTACCTCACCCATAGACAGGGGCATTCCTCTACACCTAGAGGTGGGAGGAGGGGGAGGTTCGTCACACCTCCATAGAAGGGTATCCTCTACACCCTAGAGGAGAGGGAGGTTCTACATCACCATGAACCAGGGGACATCCTCTACACCTAGAGGATTGAGGGGAGTATCTTTACCATCACATAGACAGGGGGACATTGCCTTCTACCACCTAGAGGAGAGGAGGTGGATAGGTTCTACAATCCCCATATGACAGGGGGGGCATCCTCTCTACACCTACGAGGGGAGGAAGGCGTTTACCATACCATAGACAGGGGCGGCGGCTCCTCTACACGAGAGGTGAGGGATGGGTTTTCTACCATAACCATAGACAGGGGGCATCCTCTCACCTAGAGGGAGGCGATTCTACGATTCGACCCATCAACACAGACAGGGGGCATCCCTCTACACCCTAGAGGGGGAGGAGGTCTACCATCAACCATAGAACAGGGGGATTTCCTTGGGCCTCCTTACACCTAGGAGGGAGAGGGCGGTTTCTGCGACCATCACCAATAGGACAGGGGCATCCTCTCACTAGAGGAGGGGAGGGTTGTCTACCCATCACCATAGACAGGGGGCACTTACCACCTAGAGGAGAGGAGGTTCTACCATCACCATAGAAGGGGGACATCCGCACACCTCGAGGGGGAGGAGGGGAGGTTCTACCATCACCATAGACAGGGAGGGGCATCCTCTACACCTAGAGGGAGAGGAGTGTTCTCTACCATCACCATAGACAGGGGGCATCTATACCCTAGAGGAGAGGAGGTTCCACCATCCCCATAGAACAGGGGGCATCCTCTACACCTTTAGGAGGAGAGGAGGTTCTACCATCACCATAGACAGGGGCCATCCTACACCTATAGAGGAAGAGGAGGTTATACATCACCATAGACAGGGGACATTTCCGCAACCTAGAGGGAGGAGGTTCTACCATCACCATAGACAAGAAGCCCTCCACCTAGAGGAGAGGAGGTTCTACCAATCACCTAGACAGGGGGCATCTCTTACACTAGAGGAGGGAGGAGGTTCTACCATCACCCATAGACAAGGGGGGCATTCCCTCTTAAACTAGAGGGGAGAGGGGAGGTTCTCCATCCCATAGAAGGCAGGGGGCATCATCTACACCTAGAGGAAAAGAGGCGGTTCTACCATCACCATAGGACAGGGGCATCTCTACACTAGAGGGAGAGGAGCGGTTTTTTTTACCATCACCATAGACAGGGACAATCCCGCTACACCCTAGGGAGGGGAGGAAGGTTCTACCATCCCAAGACAGGGAGCCGGAGCATCTTCTACACCTAGAGGAGAGGGGGAGGTTCTCAACCATCACCATAGGACAGGGGGCATCCTCTACACCTAGAGGGAGAGGTAGGTTCTACCGCACCATAGACAGGGGGCAATCCTCTAACTGAGGGAGGAGGAGGGTTTCTACCATCACCATACGACAGGGGCATCCTCTACCACCTAGGAGGGAGAGGAAGAGGTTCTACCATCACATAGACAGGGGACATCGCTACAACCTAAAGGCGGGGAGGAGGTTCTAAAATCACCATAGACAGGGGGAGCTCCTCACACCTAAGAGGAAGGGAGGGTTCTACCATCACATAATGAACATGGGGGCCCTCCTCTACACTAGAGGAGGAGGGAGGTTTACCATCACCATAGGAGACAGGGGGGCATTCCTCTACACTAAGGAGAGGCGGTTTCTACCATCACCATAGACAGGGGAATCCTCTACCCAACGAGGAGGAGGAGGAGGGTTCCTGGTTATACCATACCAATAGAACAGGGGACATCCGCTACCACTAGAGGGGAGGAGGTTTCTAACCATCACATAGAACAGGGGAGCATCCTCTACACCTAGAGGAGCGGAGGTTCTTACCATCACCATAGAACAGGGGGCATCCTCTTACCCTAGAGTGGAGAGAGGTTCTACCATCACCATAGACAGGGGGGCATCCTCTACAACCTAGAGGAGAGGGAGGTTCTACCATCACCCATAGGGACAGGGCGGGGACACTCCTCTACACCTGGAGGAGAGGAAGGCTCTACCATCACCTAGACGGGGGCATCCTCTACCCCCTAGAGGACGAGGCAGGCTTCTCCATCACCATAGGGACAGGAGGGCCTCCTCCACAACCTCGAGGCGCGGCGCTTCTACCCTCACATAGACCCACGGGTTCTTCGTACTGTACAAGGCGCCGTGCGGGATATTGGGACCACTCTCTTTGCGGCCAGGAGGGTTGTTTATGGTGGAACTCTATGTCCATGTTCAGGCGGGCGTGGGGGAAGGCGGCCTGGATGCCTTCTGGAGGACGGCCCCCCCCTATCACCAGGTTTATGGGGATAAACACTTGTATTTCCTTTCTTGACGTTGGATGGGAACCTTGGTCTTCTTTTCCCGCCTTATATACTCTTGCTACTATGCTAACTCTTGACGATTACTTACACAGCTATTGTCCCAGAACCCCGCTTCACTACATCGCTTATAGTCCCAGCAAACCCCCAGCATACTCCCTCGCTCTCGGTTACCCCCGACCCCAGCTTCCTCCATAGCTCTAGTACCCCGACCCCCGCATTACCACCACAGCTCTGTTCCCCAGCCCCCCGATTACCCACCACATCGCTCTAGTCCCAGACCCCCGGATCCACCGATTACCACCCCGCTTATTTAGTACCCGCAAAACCCAAAGAATTACCACCATAGCTATAGTACCAGCAACCAAAGAGTACCCACAAAAGCTCTAAGTCCCAGAAAACCCACGCTTTACTACCCCCCTAGCTCTCTTACCCGACCCCACAGCTAATCCAGAGCTATCAGTACCCAGACCCACAGAGGGCATCCCCTTCCCTACGCTATAGTACCCGAACCCAAAGATAAAACTACATAGCTCTAGTCACCCAAACCAAGAGTACTACATAGCTTAGAGTACCAGAAACCAAGTTAACATAGCTAATAGTCCCCGACACCCCCCCGATTACTACCTTACAAAACCCGTCCCAGCCCCCCCGTTACCTGCATAGTACCCGTGTCCCACAAGCCCCGCTTCCTGCCATACAATAAGGTACCCGACAACACCCAGCTCTCCTACTAATCCTGGCTCTTCTTTCTCGCCCCCCTGCCCCCTTTTTCCACAGCTCCCCCTCCCTCGCTCTAACGCGCACCTAGACATTGGCCCTCTCCGAGAGTTCCCGTCTATGAGGCTGCGGAGGTTGTGGACACAAGCGCTTCCCAGTCTCTGAGGATGCGGGGTGCCCCCCGAAGCTTACGTCTCTGAGGATGTGGCGGGTGCCACAAGAGGCTTCCAGGTCTATGGAGGCTGGGGGGGGGTCCGCCCACCCCCGGCTTACCCGTCTATTGCGGATGAGGGGGCGTGCGGACCCCCGCGGCTTCCAGTCTATGCGGCTGCGGGGGGTGCCCCCGCGCTCCCGTTTCTGCCGGATGGCCGGGGGGTTTGCACACGCAGCTTACACGTTTTCTATGGAGGATGAGGGGGCCCCTTCGCGCTTCCAGTCTCTGAGGATGAGGGGGAACCCCTCGAGCTTCCCCAGTTTATGCGGCTTGGCGGGGGGGTGAACCACCCCCGAGGCTCAGTCCTCTGGAGGGATGAGGGGTGGCCTCCGCCGCTCCCGTCTCTGAGGTGACGATGGTAACACACCCAGGCTTCCAGCTCGAGGATGAGGGGGTCCCCCCCCCGCTTCCCGTCTTGAGGCTGCCGGGGAGGACCACCGCGCTTAGTCTTCTGAGGCTTGCGGGGGGGGACCCACGAGCTTCCAGTCGATGCGGCATTGAGGGGGTGTGGGTGGCCCCCCCCCAGGCTCCCAGTATAGGAGGGATGGAGGGGACACTAGAGCTTACAGTCTATGCGCTGCGGGGGGGTGATGGGGCCACAACCACGCTTCCAGTCTCTGCGGATGAGGGAGGTGGAGGAAGTTGAAATGCACACCCGAGCTACAAGTCTCTGAGGCTGAGGGGGGTTGCCCCCAGCGCTTCAGTCTATGGGCTGGAAAGGGGTGGCACAAGAGTTACAGTCTATGAGGATGAAGGGGGGGTGACCACCAGCAGCTACACAGTCTATGAGGATGAGAGGGGTAACACAAGGAGCTTACCAGCCTATGCGGTGAGGGGGGTTCCCCCCATCGCCTTTCCCGTCTCTGCGGATGCGGGGAGACCCCGCGCTTACAGTCTTCTGGAGGATTGAGGGGGGTGCCACCCGACGCTTCCGTTCTCTGCGGTATGCGGGGGCCCATAGAGCTTAACCGTCTCTGAGGCTGGAGGGGGTTGACACAGCGCTTCAAGTTCCTATGAGGATGAGGCGGTGACAAAATTGAAACAAGGAGCTTACCAGTTCTCTGCGGTTTGAGGGGGTTGACCACAAGGCTTTACACAGTCTCTATGGCGTGACGGGGTTTGACCCCCGGAGCTTTACCCGTCTCTGAGGCTGAGGGGGTTGACCACGCAGCTCACCCGTCTATGGGAGGCTTGGGAGGCGGTTACACACAAGAAGCTATCAGCTATGAGGCTGAGGGGGTCCCCCCCCCAGCTACCCGTTTATGAGGATGAGGGGGGGGAGGACACCACGCGCTTACGTCTATTGAGGATTGAGGGGGGGCCCCAAGAGCTTACCGTCTATGCGGATGAGGGGGAACCCAGCGCTTACACGTCTATGAGGCTGAGAGGACACTCGCGCTTACCAGTCTCTGAGGATGAGGGGTGCCCAGGGACAGCTTAAGTTCTATTGCGGATGAGGGGTGGGGGTGATGCCACCAAGAGCTACCGTCTATAAGGATGGAGGGGGGGACCCAAGAGCTTACAATCTATATGAGGCTGCGGAGGATGACACAGAGTTTACAAGGTCTATGAGGATGAGGGCGGGTGACACCAGAGCTTACGCTCTATAAGGATAAGGAGGGGGGACACAAGAGCTTACAATTTGTCTATTGAGGATGAGGAGACTGGACACAAGAGGCTTACAGTCTATGAGGATGGAGGGGGACACAGGAGCTTAACAGTCAGGAGATTGAGGGGGGGTGCCAAGGTGGTGACACAAGAGCTGACAGTCTAGGAGGATGAGGGGGACACACGAGATTACAGTTTATCTATGAGGATTAAGGAGATGATACAAGAGCTTACAGTCTATGAGGATGAGGGAGGTGAAACAAAAGCTTACCAGTCTATGAGGATGGAGGGGTGACACAAGAGCTTACAGTCTATGAGGAATGAGGGGGGTGAACACAAGAGCTTACAATTCTATGAGGATTGAGGGGGGGGGTGACACAAGGAGGCTTACAGTCTATGGAGGGATGAGGGGGGTGACACAAAGAAGCTTACAGTCTATGAGGATTGAGGGGTGACACAAAGAAGCTTACAAGTCATGAGGGGATGAGGGGGACACCAAGAGCTTACAGTCTATGGGATGAGGGGGTGGGTGGTGGGACAGTGACCACAAGGAAGCTTACAGTTCTTATGAGGATGAGGCGGGACACAAGAGGGCTTTATACAGTCTATTGAGGGATGAGGGGGGTGACACAGTGGCTTGAACACAAGAGCTTACAGTCTATGAGGATGAGTTAGGTGACACAAAGAGCTTACAGTCTATGAGGTATGAGGGGGGCGGGTGACACAAAGAGCTTAAAGTCTTATGAGGGGGGTGGGTTTGACAACAGAGCTTACAGTCTATGAGGATTGAGGCGGGAGGGGGATGACGCAAGAGCTTACGTGCTGAGGATGAGGGGGGTGATGTGAGGGATGTGGACACAAGAGCTTATAGTCTATGAGGATGATGGGGTGGTGACACAAAGAGCTTTTACAGTCTTTTTATTGAGGGATGAGGGGGGGTGTGGGGGGGGGGGGGGGGGGGTTGAACACCCAGAGCTTACAGTCTATGAGGATGAGGGGGGACACAAGCGTTACAGTCTATGAGGATGGGGGGGGGTGACAACAAGGAGTTCAGTCTATGAGGATGAGGGGGTGACACAGGGGAGGGCGTACAGTCTATGAGGGCATGGAGAGGGGTGTGATAACAAGACCTACAGTCTGGAGGATTTGAGGGAGAACAAGGAGGGGTTACAGTCTTCGAGAGGATGAGGGGGATACACAAAGAGCTTAACAGTCTATGAGGATGAGGGGGGGATGACACCAAGAGGCTTACAAGTTCTATGAGGATGAGGGGGTGACGGGGGTGGGTTGGACAACAAAAAGCTACAGTCTACTGAGGGGTGACACAGGAAGCTTACAGGTCTATGAAAGATGAGGGGACTATGGACACAAGAAGAGGGGGGGGGCGTAACAGTCTTATGGGAGGGATGAGGGGGGGACACAGCGTTTACCGTCTATGGGAAGGAATGAGGGGGGGTGGACAAACAAGAGCTTACAGTCTATGAGGTGAGGGTGACAACAAAGCTTACAGTCTGAGGATGAGGAGACACAAAGGGTTGACAGTTTATATGAGGATGAGGGGGTGGGGGGGGGGGTGGACACAAGAGCCTACAAAGGCCCTATGGAGGATGACGGGGGTGAATGACACAATGGATCTTACAGTCTGTGGACAATGAGGGGGGTGGACACAAGAGCCTTACAGTCTATGAGGGATGAGGGGGGTGACACATTGAGGGTGGTGGCACACAAAAGCGTACAGTCTATGACGGATGAAGGGTGGTGATTTTACCAAAGAGCTTTACAGTCTATTGAAGGATGAGGGGTGACACAAGCGGCTTACAGCTATGGGAGGGATGAGGGGGGGGAACACAGAGTACAGTCTATGAGGAATGACGGGGGGTGGTGGACCAACCAAGAGCTTACAGTCTTTGGAGAATGAGGGGGGGTTGAACAACAAAGAGCTTACAGTCTATGAGACCGAATGAAGGGGGGAACACCCAAGACTTAACGTTCTCTGAGGATGGAGGGGGTGATTTCGATAACAAGAAGGCTTACAAGTTATGAGGCATTGAGGGTGACACAAAAGCGCCTTACAGTCTATGGGAGGGATGAGGGGGGAACACACGAAAGCTTACAGTCTATGAGGATGAGGGGGTGATTGACACAAGAGGCTTACAGTTTATGAGAAGAGGGGGGAAACAGAGGCTTACAGTCTCATGAGGATGGGAGGGTGGGTGAACAAGAGGTTACAGTCTATACAGTCTATGAGATGAGGGGTGACACAAGCTACAGTCTATTAGGATGAAAGAGGTTGACACAAGAGCTACAGTCTATTAGGATGAAGGGGGTGTTGACAACAAGAAGGGGGCTTAAGTCTATTTAGGATTGAGGGGGACACAAGAGCTTACAGTTTATTGAGGGATGAGGAGATGATGACACCAAGAGCTTTACAGTCTATGAGGATGAGGGGGGTGGGAAACAGAGCTTACAGTCTATGGAGGAATGAGGGGTGACACAAGAGCTTCTTAAGTCTATGAAGGCGATGAGGGGGTGACACAAGAGTTACAGTTTATGAGGAATTAAGGGGGGGTGACACAAAGAGCTTACCAGTCTATGAGGATGAGGGGGTTTGACACACGGGCTTGCGTCTAATTGGATTGAGCGGGAGGGGACACAAAGGGCTTACAGTCTATGAGATGAGGGGGACACAAAGAGCTTACAGTATATGAGGATGAGGGGGGGATGGTGACACAAAGGGAGGCTTACCAGGTCTATGAGGGATGAGGAGGGGGACACAAGATCTTACAGGATGATGACGGATGAGGGGGTTGGAACACCAAGAGCTTACCAGTCTATGGAGGATGAGGGGGGGTGACACAGGAGCTACAGTTCTATGAGGATGGAAGGTGTTGACACAAGAGCTTACGTCTATGAGGGAAAGTGGGGGGGGAAACCAGAAACAAGAGCTTACAGTCAATTAGGGATTAAAAAGGGGTGTTTGCACCAAAGGAGCTTACAGTCTATTGGCGGATGAAGGGGGTGACACCAGAGCTACAGTCTTGAGGATTGCGAGGGAGGGGGAACACACAGAATTCTTAACAGGTCTATGAGGATTGAGGGGGAGACACAAGAGCTTTAACAGTCTGATGAGGATGAGGGGGGTGGGTTTTGTGGGTGACAAAACAAGAGGCTTACAGTCTATGAGGATGGGAGGGGGGTGGTGACACAAAGAGGCTTACAGCTATTGGAAGAGAGGATGGGGGCGAGACACAAAAGGCGCTTAACAGTCTTATTGAGGATCGAGGGGAGATGACACAAGCGCTTTACAGTCTATGCGGATGAGGGAGGGGGACCACAAGATCTACAGTTTCTATGAGGAATGAGGGGGAGACCACAAGAGCTTCCAGTTCATGAGGATGAGGAGGATGACTAGATGATACAAGGCTTCAGTCTATGAGGATGAGGGGGTTTGACACAAGAGCTTACAGTCTATAGAGGATGAGGGGGGTGACACAGCGAGCTTACAGGTCTTGAGGATGAAAGGGGGGGGAGCCACAAGAGGCTTACCAGTCTATGGAAGGCTGAGGGAGGGGACACAAGATCTTACAGTTCTATGAGGATGAGGGAGACACAAGGAGACACAAGAGGCTTACAGTCTTATGAGGCTGAGGGGGTGACCAAAGAGCTTACAGTGTAGTATGGAGGATGTGAGGGGGTGACACAAGAAGATAACAGGTATTGAGGAATGAGGTGTTTGTGACAACAAGAGGATTATTAGTCTATGGAGGATGAAGGGGGGACACACGAGTTTACAGTCTCTGAGGATGAGGGGGGTTTGGAACAAGAACTTACAGTTATGAGGAGTGAGGGGGGGGTGTGACACAAGAGCTTACGTATATGAGGATGAGGAGATGACACAGGCGTACAGTCTATGAGGGATGAGGAGATGGACACAAGAGCTTACAGTCTATGAGAGGATGAGGACGGATGAACAAGCGGCTTACAGTCTATGAGGGATGAGGGGGGGACCACAAGATCTTACAGTCATTGCGGGATGAGGCGGGGTGATGAACAAAGAGCTTCAGTTCTTCTATGAGGCAGAGGGGGAGGGTGACACAAGAGCTTTACCGTTCTGAGGATGAGGAGGGTGACACAAGGAAAGCGCTTACAGTCTATGAGGATGAGGAGATGACACAAGCGCTTACAGTCTATGAGGATGAGGGGGTGACACAAGAGCTGACAGTCTATGAGGATGAGGGGGTGACACAAGAGCTTACAGTCTATGAGGATGAGAGGGGTGACACAAGAGCTTACAGTCTATGAGGATGAGGGGGTGACACAAGAGCTTACAGTCTATGAGGATGAGGGGGTGACACAAGAGCTTACAGTCTATGAGGATGAGGGGAGGACACAAGAGCTGACAGTCTGTGAGGATGAGGGGGTGACACAAGAGCTTACAGTCTATGAGGATTAAGGGAGACAGCGCTTGTACAATGATCCTGTCTTTCTTTAAGGGATAAAATAATTCAGTAAATAAATAATGCCAGGCAGGGCCGGATTACGGGTGGTGGGGCGCAAACTGGGTGCAAACTGGTGGGGGCCCTTCAAACAATGTTTTTGGAAGTATATAGCCTGCCAGCCCCCTGTAGTATATAGCACCCTCTTGTATATAGCCTGCCAGCCCCCTGTAGTATTTAGCCCCCTGTAGTATATAGCCTGCCAGCCCCCTGTAGTATATAGCCAGAACCCTTGAGTTTATAGCCTGCCAGACTATGCCTCTAGTCCCTGTAGAAAATGGCCACAAAATAATAAACTTTATACTTACCTCACCTTCCCTTCCAGTGATCCCACGACGCTGCCGGCTCTTCCTCGCTCTTCGGGCAGCCGTCGGCCACTGAAGACACAGCTGACATCCTAGACCTCTATGTGCGATGCGGGCGGCCACGGGCTGCTGTGCATCGCACACAGAGGCAGTCAGCTCACAGAGCCTGGCACAGAGACTGAGTCGCTGACTGTCGGAAACTGATGGGGGCCCCCATAAAAAGTGAAAGTGGTGGGGGCTCCGGGGTTCGAGCCCCAGGAGCCCCTCTTTTAATCCGGCCCTGATGCCGGGACATGTATTACATATGCGCCCATTCCTATGCAGAGAAAAACAAACTCCTCTGAAAGGCAAAGTTGATTCCTACATAAATATGATACCAGATCCAAGCTTATTACATTCCACAGGATTGGAACTAAGATTACTCCATGGAGATACAATAATTGAACCAAAATGACTACATATATAAATCAATGGAACCAAGCTTACTACACAGATTTCATACCAGTACTGGCATAAAACATGCTGTGATGTCACAGTAAAGTGATGATAAATGTTGCGATGTGACATTAAAGGGATAGAACACACAGTGATGTCACAGTACAAGGATAATACTAATTACTATAAATTGGGATGGATGTATTTGGTACAGGTGATGCCTTAAAGTCTAAACATCTGACTAATCCTCCTTTCTATGTCTGTAGCAAATATCATCTTTGCTGTCACTTCTGGCACAATGGTGAATGATTTGCACATCCAACCCTCAGCAGAGAGTCATCAGGATTTCTCAGAAACAAAATGGCCACACTTGCGTCGTGTTTTCCGACTTTTTCCGCTTTGTGCCGTATTTCGCCGAGATTTTGGCGCACGCGATCGGATTTCAGCGCAATCACGCCGGCTTTCACGCGACATAAATGGGGGCGTGGCCATCGGAAAACCCGACGGATTCAGAAAAAACGCGGAATTTAAAAAATTAAGTGTGTCGCAAAATCAAGCATATACCAAAAAGGATGTGGACAATTACTTGAGTCCATATATCAATTCTATTTACAAAAAAGGCAAATAAGCCTCACTGAAACTCATTTGTGAATTAAAACTTCACTTTTATTAACACTTCTAAGAACAATACAACAAGATATAGGGGGTCAGTTACTAAGGGCCCGATTTGCGTTTTCCCGACGTGTTACCCAAATATTTCCTATTTGCGCCGATTTTCCCTGTATTGCCCCGGGATTTTGGCGCACGCGATCGTATTGTGGCGCATTGGCGCTGGCATGCACGCGACTGAAATCGGGGGGGCGTGGCCGAACAAAAACCCTACGATTCGGAAAAACTGCCGCATTTAAAGAAAAAAAAGTGTTGCGGAACTTGCACTTACCTTCACTAAGAATAGGCCGGTGAACTTCAGGGCATTCCAGCGGACTTCAGCGCCACCTGGTGGACGTCGGAGGAACTACCACTGCAGAGAACGCGCAGCTGGATCGCGAATGGACCGGGTAAGTAAATCTGCCCCATAATTTCCAAAGAATTTTTGGTATGGACAGTTTCTGTATTTGATTAAAATTATGCAGGCCGTTGTGGAAACTTTTTTGTGTGGTTCATTGTATTCTGACAACGGATAAGTTTGAGGTGTCCTGGGATCTTAGTGTCCAATCCTTCCTTTCTGACAGTAGGTGTCAGTCTTGTACTGGCAATTATGGAGTTACGAGATTGCAACATTGTTGTGATTGTTTTGTAAATAGACGTAATATCAATCCATTTGATTCTGTTCAGTCTCGTACGCTCCAATTTTGTTTTGTTATCTCTTATGAAAGCACTATTGGCAGATAAGGTCACTGTCATCAGGCTCAGCGATCAGGTGATTGTATATACACTATAAATCCTATGATTCCACACACACACTTTGCCTGCTATCTAAAAACTTATTCCACACTAACCCCCCCCCCCCCCCCAGCTTTAATTGGCAAAATCAAGCACTTACATGCACCGGGGAGAAGATGGTGAACTCAGGCGGACCTCGGCGCAGCAGCCACACCTGCTGGAAGTTCTCGCTGGAGAAAGCACCGCTGGATCGCGACAGGACCGGGTAAGTAAATGAGCCCCATTATGTTTTCGTTGATGAGAGCCTCCATATATTTTCCTTTGGAAGATATGAAAGGGTATCCCAAGAATTTGGATATTTATATACTCATAAGCCACAAGCAATGTCTGTAAGGCAGTCTAAGTATTATAAATCATCTCAATGCTCCCAGCACTGAGATTTATGATACCCCAGATCCTTACATGTCTCTCAGGAGTAGTCGGTATATAGTCCAGTAAGGAAGGGGTCTCAGTATTCCCCTAGCCACATGTTTGCCATGATATGAGAATCTCCAATACATAGAGCTGAGCTGCTGTATCTAGGCTGCCATTCTAGAGTTTTCTAACATACATAGAGTTGAGCTGCTGTATCTAAGATGCCATTATAGAGGTATGCACCATACATAGAGCTGAGCTGCTGTATCTAAGCTGCCATTCTACAGGTCCGTGTCCAGCAGAACCAGAGTGTGACCCTCCTTAGTAGGATGAGGAAGACATCGCATCCAGATACCCTTGGTCACAGCTGCTAAAGTTGACCCCACAGCAAAGCCTGCATAAACGGCAGTACAAAGGCGTTCAGATGTAGCAGAGCGGAATTAGACTTAAAGATCATTATTATTAATGTATAAAAATGATATTTATATAGCGCCAATACATTCCATAGCTTTACACATTATGGGGGACATATACAAATAAAATAAGACATTACAGAGTCATATGAAACAATAGGAGTGAGGGCCCTGCTCGCAAGAGCTTACAGTCTATGAGGATGATGGGGTGACACAAGAGCTTACAGTCTATGAGGATGAGCGGTGACACAAGAGCTTACAGTCTATGAGGATGAGGGGGTGACACAAGAGCTTACAGTCTATGAGGATGAGGGTTGACACAAGAGCTTACAGTCTATGAGGATGGAGGGAGGGTGAATGTAGAAGACTACAGTATGAGATGAGGGAGGTGTTGGTGACACAAAAGAGCTTACCAGTCTATGAGTGGTGAGGGGGGGGGGGGGTGACACAAGAGTTACAGCTATGAGGATGAGGGGGTGACACAAGAGCTTACAGTCTATGAGGATGAGGGTTGACACAAGAGTTTACAGTCTATGAGGATGAGAGGGTGACACAAGAGCAGCTGGGTTGAAGCAGACTGCCTCCAGCATAAGCCACATTACAGAGACTCCTGGAAGTCAGGATAGGACTAATCACACAGGACATAATTTCACAGCAGCTGGGGGATAGATTATCCCTGCATGTCGGGGAACCAACACAGTTATGACTGACCTATCGCTTATACTGGGCAGGACAGGCTGGAGCCGGCAGAAGTGTAGTAAAAGAAATGGTAGGGCCATGGGCGCCACAGGATTTGACAGGAGCTATTATTATGTTTATAATCATTTTTTAGGAATTACTACCAGTTCAGGGATTATTATCCAATCCTTTGGTTGGGCCAGGCGTTCAACATATATTGGAGTGTCGGAGAACAGGAGGAAACCTTAATTGAATGACTGGGATAAGGGGGCCCCAGAAACAATTCGTCTCAGTCTGATCACGCATTAAATAATCTAAAAAGTTGATTTTAGGGTCAGGCATAACAAATATAATCGCACTGGTGCCTGGTGGATTCTAGAGTAAGTCCTGTTTATCATGAGGTCTGGATGTGATGGTGGAGTCTTTGTGTAATCTGATTGCTTATTTCACTATTTGTTACCATCCAAGTTTGTAGGAGTGCTACATACAATGGGCGGGCGTACTGTAAGGAGATGATTAATATGAATTAGTGTAATATTTTATGTTACTAGTTAGAGTTACCTGTTCTGTTGCCATGAGTAAGATTATGTGGGTGTGCAAAGTCCGTGCCATGTGATTTCTCGTCCCTTATGCTAGTATTGGACCATGTTAAATGGATCCTCTTCCCATAGGTTTCCTTCTTGAAGCTTACTGGCAATTAAGTCGTAAAACCACAGAGTGATTAAGTTCCCTTTCTGTACATGAGTCTCATAACTTACCTTTCGTGCCAAACGCTGGATGGTTTGTTTTAATTCAAGCATGACTGCATTCATACATTTAAAGGAACCCCTGCAGCTATTAATGCAGTTAGTGATCAAGTAAAGCAGAATAGCTGTAGTTATTATTGCGTTACATCGTGCAATCTCTGGATATTGTTTGTATAAGTATCTTTGTTTTTTTTTAAAATAATTCATCATGAAAAGTTGCTTGCCCGAGAATCAGAATAGCGTTGTTTTAGACAATGATGGTTTCTTTGTTTTTGCAATTTAGATGGTGATAAACAATAGATCTTTTGGGGGGGGCAGATGATTCCCAAGATCTTTAGTAAGACGTTCTAGATATACGGGGCTTATACCAAGAGGTCGTCGATCACACATAGTCCGAATGTGACGACTTTTTTTGGATTTGCGCGGGCTTTGACAGGATTGTAACAGGGGTCTGCGCTGGGACTGTGTTCTCACATGATTGGATTTCGGCGCAGCTACGCTGTTCCATGCCACATGAATCGGCCGAGGGGGGGGGCTTTGGGAAGTGCAGTCGGCTGAGGAATTTAACTTTCAAATTGTGTCGCAAGACCAATGCCATTACATTCACCAGGGGAAAGAAGAAGATGGAACTCGGGGGGACCTGAGGCAGGGAAGCGTCAAAATACAGGGTATCGGGTGCACGGAGTCTTAGTGAATTGCGGAGGGAGGTGTGGCACCGTGCATTATGATTAAGACAATGCACTTTAGGGGACTCCTCGGTAGCCGGGTAAGTAAAGTGTCACCGCCATTCAAGGAATACATTTCAATCAGGTGTAATCTGAAACAAATTTGACCAATCAGGGTGTTATGTCTAAAACATAAACTATAACATAAACACAATGTAAAGTTCCAATCAACATCAATGCACATTCTTCAAATTTCTCATTGCGAAAAGCTTTAGAGGAAAAACTCAATCCGCTTGTTTACACGGCTCCCCATAGATTAAATGTCCTTCTTGAGTTATAAAAATTTGGTTGGTGGTTCGGGGTGGCCATGGGTCCACTTGAAGGCCTGGGCCCCAGGCTACCGCCCAATCCGCCGTACATTATAATCTCTTACTGATCATATCTCATGCTCTGGATAGCGTGAATTCGAGTACATGCATCTGGAATGTAAGAAATGTCTACTTATTTGCTACGGATGTACATGTGGGGAAAAGCAAAGATTTTCATATTGACACAATAGGATGGGAGGGCCCTGCAGGCTAGAGCTTACGGTCTCTGGAGGATGAGGGGGTGGTGACACAAGGGGCTTACAGTCTATAAGCGATTGAGGGGGGTGACACCAAGAGATTACAGTCTATAGGATGAGGGAGGTTGACACAAGAGCTTTCATTCATGATGATAGTGGGGTCACAAAGACTTACAGTCTATGAGGTTGAGGTGAGGGTGATCAGAAACGAAAGAGCTTTACAGTCTATAGGTAGAGGTGGGTGTGACACAAAAGAAGGGCTTACACATCTATGAATGATCGGCAGGGGGTGAATAAGAGCTTAAAGTCATGGGTGGAGGAAGGTGACAGAGAGCTCATCCATGAGTGATAGGTTGCACAAGTTACCGCTGAGGTTAGGGTGACAAAGAGCTACAGTCTATGAGGATGAGGGGGTAGTGACAGACAGAGCTTACTCTATAAGGATGAGAGAGGTGACCACAAAGCTACAGTCTATGAGATGAAGGGAAGGGGCCAGAACAGTTACAGTCTATGGAGGTGAGGGGGTGACGTGACAGAAGATGCGTCAGTCTAAGAGGATGGCGGGGTGACAAAGGGAGTTACAGTCTATGAGGATAGGGGGTGACACAAGAGCTACTTACAGTCTATGAGAGAGGGGTGACACAGACTTACAGGCTATGAGGTGGAGGGGTTGACGAATGCAATCATAGATAGAGTTACAGCTAGCATGAGGATGTAGAGGGGCCTACACAATAGCTACAGTCTAGTGAGAGTGAGGGGTGACACAGAGCTTATCAGGTTATAGATGAGGGGCTGGGTGAGCACAAGAGCTCAATTACGGGTGAGGATAGGGGGTGCACAAAGGCTTAAGGTCATAGGAGAGAGAGTGAGTGACACAAGAGCTTCAGTCATGAAGTATGAGGGGTGACACAGAAGAGCTTACAGTCTATGTAGGATGAGGGCGGGTGACTCAAAGCTTACAGTCATTAGGATGAGGCGGGGGGGGTGACACAAGAGCTACATTATGAGGATTGATAGGCATAGGTGACCACAAGAATCTTACAGTCTAAGTGTGTGAAGGGAGAGACACAAGAGCTTAAGTCTATGAGGATGACTGGGGGTGACACATGAGTTTGCAGTTATGCGGATGACGGGGGGGACACAAGAGCTACAGTCTATGAGGATGAGGGGGGGACAAGCAAGAGCTACAGTCCTATGAGGATGAGGGGGGAAACAAGAGTTACAGTCTATGAGGATTGAGGGGTGACACAAGAGCTTACAGTCTATGAGGATGAGGGGGTTGGTGACACAGAGCTTACAGTCTAGGAGGATGAGGGTAGGCGGGTGGTGGTGACAGAAGAGCTTAAAGTCTATGAGGATGGAGGGAGGGTGAATGTAGAAGACTACAGTATGAGATGAGGGAGGTGTTGGTGACACAAAAGAGCTTACCAGTCTATGAGTGGTGAGGGGGGGGGGGGGTGACACAAGAGTTACAGCTATGAGGATGAGGGGGGTGACACAAGCGCTACGGTCTATGAGGAGAAGCAGGTGACACAAGATCTACGGTCTATGTGGATGAAGGGAGAGGACACAAACAGCTTACAGTCTATGAGGGATGAGGGGGGGGTTGGTGGGGGGGTGAACACATGAGTTTGCAGTTATGAGGGATGAGGGGTGAACAGAGCTTACAGTCATGAGATGAGTGGGGGGTGACACAAGAGCTTACAGTCTATGAGGATGAGGGGTGACACAAGAGCTTACAGTCTATGAGGATGAGGGGTTGACACAAGAACTCACAGTCTATGAGGATGAGGAAGTGACACAAGAGCCTACAGTCTATGAGGATGAGGGGGTGACACAAGAGCTTACAGTCTATGAGGATGAGGGGGTGACACAAGCTTTCAGTCTATGAGGGGCTTACACAAGAGCTTACAGTCTGTGAGGATGAGGGGGTGACACAAGAGCTTAAAGTCTATAAAGATGAGGAGGTGACACAAGAGCTTACAGTCTATAAGGATGAGGGATGACACAAGAGCTTACAGTCTATGAGGATGAGGGGGTGACATAAGAGCTTACAGTCTATGAGGATAAAGGGGGGGACACAAGAGCTTACAGTCTATGAGGATGAGGGTTGACACATGAGTTTGCAGTCTATGTGGATAAGGAGGGGGGAGTGAGAGCTTTTATAATTGTCCAGCCATTCTTTATGTAGAAAAAGGATTGCTAATAATAATAATAATAATAATAATAATAATAATAATATTAATAATAATAATAATATTCCAGTTAGTTAAATAAATACAATATACACTATACTTAACATTTAACATTACTTTATGTTTAATGTATCAGATGTTTCCTGTAGCGGGTCCACTCCTGTTGTGTATCAATCAACTTAAAAGCTGCAAAACGTCATAAATGTTATTCAACCCCCAAGCGCTCAAAAAACAAAAATGATCATTCAACGAACTATATAGAAAAAGTAGTTCCTCTTCCAGTGCCGTCTAGTCCTCACCACCAGATTAAAACCACTCCTTCCCCTGACCAGGTCATCTATAATAAGAAGGTTTCTTCACACTATTCTCACATTCAGAAAAAGAAACCATAGAAATGATAATTCAGAAATCCCCTACCAAATTTCATTATAAACACTTTCTCATTGACCTGTCACCACCTCTACAGGACATTTCCCTAGGACAATTCCATCTAAATTAGTCAACCCTAAGAGGCTAGAGAAATAATATCATTCATAGCTCTGCTGTATTCCTTCACTTCCATTTGTTACTCTGTGTCACGGTAGCTACATACAGATAGTTGCTAATCCCTACCCATTGCTCTTGCTCCCCTGAGAACACAGTCCCTATTAGCAGATGTCAGGCACTTAACAAGAATTGCACGTGGTCCCTGTCCAGCAGGGATAGATCGGGGGTAACACTTCGTAGTGACTTAATGCAGAAATAATCAGAAAAACCTTCTTTACTAAGTGACTCAATTATCCATTTATTTCTTACAATACTTAATTGTGGAGTTAGACTCAACCACCTATGGAAAACCTAATATAAGAAGTATCCATGTGGCCCTGGGTGTAAATTCCAGCTGCACTTTTTCAGGATGTGGTTTATTCAACATTTTAATACCTACCATTACTCGCGGCAACCATTATGCCAAAAGATATCACCATATGATGAGATTACTAGCGGCAAAGTCCCTGGGGGCTTAAATTTAAGTGATTCTGGGTGTTAGGAAATCTGTATCCCTCAGGCAGTATTAGGCTAAGCTTGTCTTGTACTGGATCCCTCTGGGTTCTATGCGTGAAAGAGTTGTAACAATTTTGCTCAGCAAATTTCAACGCTCCCATGATATTGAATTGAGCGATAGGATTCATTCTCATCTCGTAAAGAAAAAATGTTTTGAGCTGCCCTCTCACTCACATCAACCATAGATGTAGGACGCCAACTCCTGTGTGTGGTCCGGTGCACGAGTCGTCCAAAGAGATTTGTCGGAGATCTCCATGTAAACTTGAAAAGCGGTAGAGATAAGACCGGCACTCCAATCTGCTAAAATATCTTCTTACTTTATTTCATTTCCATAAAATAAGGTGAATTATATACAGAGACTTATGCGTTTCGAGCACTTGTATGTCTGTTCTTACTCATGGTTGCAGACTGCAGTGCCGTTCTTATCTCTACCGCTTTTCAAATTCATTCTCATGTGCTGCTCTATTTTGTGAGATCTTTCTTGCAGTTTGCTATCGTGATCATCATCGTGATCGGTGGGGGTCCCTTTTAGTTGTACCCTCACCGATCCCAGGATAGAGGAAAACACATTTGGCACAGCACTTTTGCCCAGTTTTGGATAGACTATGCCCAGAATCTTGTCGCTTTTAGTTGCCACATATTTAACCTGCCAGAAATCTTCTCCATGACAAACTAGGTCCCAAAATCAAATAATTCTTCATTCATTGCCACCATAAAACCAACCCAGAGGCATAGTCCTCAGGGGCTAAAATATGCAATGCTGGATAAAAGTTATTAGGAAATCTTATTGTTCAGACTGTAGAAGCCTTGACTAGACCAAATACCCAGTGGGATCTTAGCTTTTCTATTTCTGGAGAAGCAAACAAATAGAACTACAGAGATGCACAAAAATTGTATAATGCAATATGTCCTTATATACACACACTTTACATAAAGGGAACCTGTTCTCTCTCACTAACTCATCTCATCACTACCTGTTAGAGCAGCTCAAAAGCATTCCATCCCAGCCTATATCTTGGTAATCCCTACATTAGTCATTGTTAAAGGAAATCTAACATTTGCTTTTTGTTTTGTGAGCCAAACATATCTTGAGAATGCTATAGCTACTCTGATGCAGAAACATATTTTGTTTAATCTCTAAACCAAGTGGTTTTGCTGAAAAAACAATGATAAAATTATGATGAGACTCTTACCCTAATTATGCACTCCTCCAGCATGCATAAGGCTGCCTTATCCTGCCCCCCCCCCTTAAGCCTTCCTAAAAGCCTGTGATGTCATCCAGCTTTCCCAGTATCCCACAGATCATTATGCTGCAATATCATTCAGGAATTTAGGAAAAATGGGTGCAGGCTGCCTGCCTGCACTGTCCAGGCAAGACTTATCAACTTGTGCTGGAAGACTCATACACTGTAGCTGGGGGATGGTGCAGAAACTGATTACTTCTGGCTGTCCTGGACAACACAGTGATTACAGTGTTCTAGGCTTACTGGGAAGGACAAGGCGGGAGCAGTGAATAATTAGCATAGGAGGAGAGAGCCGGGCGACCACAGGAGCACCAGAGCCTCATTATCATAATATTATAATTGTTTTTTCAGCAAAACCCCTCGGTTGAGGGATTAAACAAGATATGTTTCCACATCAGTGTAGCTACAACATTCTCAAGGTGTTTGGTTCATAATGTATAAAAGCAAATGGTAGATTTCCTTTAAATTCCCTTTTCTTTTTCATCTAAATGAGCCTCTGCACTTAGAGTGAAGAAGTTGAGCCAACTGGAGACTAACTAGTTACCCCTCCCATCTCCTACCCCTGCTTATTTCTCTGTTTAATGTAAAGCATTGGATGGCATTAGATTTTGCTTTGTCTGCTGCCTGTGAGAGAGACCTTTAGGATTTGGCAGCAACTACACTAGGTACCTGATGTACTGAAGTGCGCCCTTTCTCCCGTGCATGGGGCTGCATTCTGTATTCTTCCATCAGCACAACACATACTGCAGGCAGCTAAATATGTCATCCTGTCACACAGGAACTACAGAGAGGTCTGAATCTTGGATCATTTTATGGGCTGCCAATCAAGTACTGGGAGGAGAGGCTGTGTAGGAGATTCATGAATAAGCTGGACTCAGCTTTAGGGAAGATGCTAATCAGACTCACCTCAGGTCATGTGCATATAGCTTTAAAGGCCGGAGAGGGACAATGTACGTATAGAGTCAATGCTTTCAAAGTTCAGTTTACAAAAATATATGTAATTGGGGGGGACACCTTATTTAAGGTTCCCTTAAGAACTAAGGTAATTTTCATCTTTAGGCCACAGCCCAATTTTTCAAATCTACCTGTGTCACGATATGCAGTTATAACTTTAAAATGCTTTATCTTACAGAGTTTATTTTCAGACCGTATTTTCATTGCATATTGTACTTCACTATAATTCTATATTTTATTTGAAATTTTGCACTTATTTAAAAAAAAAATAAATTTTGGTAAATAATTAGCTTTTAAGAATTAAAATAAAATGGAGGTTCTATTTGGTATTTTTTAATTTTGACAATAAAATGATTATTTAATCCTAAAATTTACACAACCATGCAAGATAAAATGAGAAAAAAACATCTCAGGTTTCTTGTTCAGTTTCTTATGAATAGTGCAATATGTAAACTAGTTAGGGGTGCACAGCAGGGCCCAGAGCGGGAGCAGCCATTGATCTTTTAGAGAGCAGATTTTGATGACGTAGTTTTCAGGTGCCATTACATATTTTAAAAGTTCCTGAAGTACGAGAACAGTGAAGCCCCCCTAAAAATTATACAATTTTGGAAACAACACCATCCAGAGAATTTATAATGAACTTTTTACCACTACCGATATTTTATTGAAAGTATTTATATTGGCTCGTGTATGTGAAAATCTTTTTCTGAAAAACCTTGCTTTAGCCCATAAATTTGTATTTTTAGAAGGGGTTAAAGAAGTAAACGCACTACAGTTTGTTACCCAGTTTTTCTAGAATGCATTAATATCAAACAAGTGATCACAAACTGCTGTATGGGCGCACAATGTGACTTGGAGGTGAAGGAGCATTTGTTGGCGGATTTTGCTGGAACAGATTTAAAGCGCTATTTCACATTGGTTGAGCCCCTAAGATCGTAGGGCAATACAAACCTTCAAAGAGTGGACCTATTTAAATACAAAGCTTGATATGCCCCCATCATCTATCTTATCTTCTGTGGATCTGTCCTCGAATTTTAACATTGACTGTTTTTTAAATGTCTTAATAATGTCCTATTTACTGTATATACCCCAGCATAAGTCGAAACCCGAATGTAAGCCAGGGCCCCTAATTTTGCCACAAATAACTGGGAAAATTTATTGACTAGAGCAGTGATGGCGAACCTTTTAGAGACCGAGTGCCCAAACTACAACCAAGACCGACTTATTTATCGCAAAGTGCCAGCACAGAAATATAATTAGTGATTTACATTCCATGCTCTGTCACAGCTTTCATTGCTACCAGCACCCTGAGGGCACCAATAAAGCAGAAAATAAAAGAAATTTGGATGATCATTGTAGCTTCCCTCCAGGATCCCATAAACAGGAAGAAATGTCAGGCCCGGAGCAGGAGCTACATAATGATAATCCAGATCTGTCTGCACCTTCCCACTCCTCCAGTAGTCCCAGGTAGCACTGTCACTTTAAAATAGCTCTGTGCACAGCAAGTCCTTGGACTGGACTGGGACTGCAGGAAGATACCTGGAGTCCTCTCTGATGATGGCCTGGGTGCCCACAAAGAGGGCTCTGAGTGCCACCTCTGGCACCCGTGCCATAGGTACGCCACCACTGGACTAGAGTATAAGCCTAGGGTGGAAAATGCATTGGTCGCAGCCTCCCCCAGTAATAAAATGCCCCATGCATCCCTTATAATGAAATGCCGTGCAGCATCCCCCTTAGTAATGAAATACCCCGCAAAATCCTCTGAAAAAATTGAAATGCCTGATGTAGCCCCCCAAATAGTGAAATGCCCTGCAGCCTCTATTAATGAATGCCATGCAGCCTGCCATTAATGAAATTCTCTGCGGGCCCTTCATGTATAAAAAATAAACTTACATACTCACCTTCCGCTGTTCCACGATACTCCCTGCAGCTTCTTTTCCTTCTTCCTTCACTAGCAGAGTGAGCAGAGACGCGTCCATATGCTCGGCCCATCAGCTCACACTATGGCGCTGTAGTGTCGCTGCTGACTACATCATAATGTGCGCTGGCAGGCAGAGCCTTTTGACGTGTCTCTGCCCGCTCTGCTACAAGGGAAGAGAAGAAAGAAGAGATGTGGGGAGCATCTTGGAGCGCCGGAAGGAATGTAACAGATTTTTTTTTTACATTTTTTTATGCCAATACACAAGTATATACAATATTTTTTTGTGTTGCTTTTCTTCCCCTCTTCTTTGAAAAGGAGTTTGTATACCTGGGAGTGTTCTGTTTGGCACAACGTATCATTCTAATTCAAAGTTCCTAGCTCCCTTAGTTGTGTGTCACTGCATAATCGTCACCTAACTTTATTTATTTTACATAATTCTTTACATTATTCTTGCTGATCAGTATTTTTAATATATCATATTCTAAAGGTAAAACTTTATTATACCACATCACATTAATGTATTTCTCAATAGTCAATTATCACAACAAAAAGAATAATAGCTAAAAGAATTGATTTTGTTTCTTCATTTTGACACTGAATATAAATAAGACACAAAGCAAAAGCCAAACTTTAACTAAGTAATCTGTAGGAATTGCTTTCATCCATCTGTTTGTCGCAGGCGCTATTTGCAGTTAATTGCACAGTGGAATTAAATGATATAAAATGTCCAAACAGATCAATGTCAAGCAGTAACCAGGTGTGATTCGAGCAAGGGACAAATGTACTGTAGCAAATCAAATCTGCAGGCTTCTTGGTATCAGCATTATGTCAACCTGAAGGGAGGATGCCTGGAAGATGGTGACTCGAGCGATAATTTATCACAAACACAAAGAGCGGAGATGAATGATACCACAGATGGTGCAATTAGTAGATTCACAGGATAACTAAGCTTTATTAGGGTCCGTATGATTCATTCTCAATTGTCTAGATTTACCTTAACATTAATACTTATTAGGTATGCGCTAACCATCAAAGATTTGATTCGTAGAAGCTTATCAGGTTTTTTTTCAAAAAATCCGATTTGGCTCCAAATTGAATCAGTCTGAAACGATGTTACTTAAAATTTATATTACCCCCTATAGTTTTCTAAAACATGATTTTTTGAATGAAAACCTCATTTTTACAGGTTTTTTTTTTCATTTTCCCTCGACCTTCCCTAAATTGTTAGATTACAAGATACATCTGCGAATCAGTGCATGAAAAATTACATAAAAGTATTGAATCAACGACCTAACAAATAGATTAACTCATCTCCACTGCCGAATGAGTGTTGGTTACTGACTAGTAGGTAGAGATGAGCGGACCTTAACTTCAAGTTGGGGTTCAGGTTGCCCCATGTGACCCCGACATATTGCTGGATTGACGCACACACTCAACTAGTGGCCCAGACCTCTAATTCTTTAATCTTTGTTACCCGGGCATGGTACAGGAAGCAGTCAAAGAATGCAGGGCAGCAAAAACAGTCGGGACCCTTGATTTCTGTGGGGTGGAGGAGTGAAGCGCAGTGGGATAACAATAAACTGGCGATCCCAGGTGACGCGGGGACTGCCGATTGAGCTTGAAGAAGTTCCACAGGCTGAACAGGGTAGAAAGGGCGGCAGCAGCATGTGGCACTATGCATCTAGAACTATCTACAGTGACAGCAGATTCTCGACAGATCTGAAAATGATGATGAATTTTTGCAGTTACTCAGATGATGTGGTGGAATTTGAGTTCAATGATACATCTAGACAATACTCCTCTGCAACGTATTGACAAGTAAGTAGAATAGAATTAAATGAAACCAGGCAGTGTGAAAAAGTAAAAAAAAAGCACAGAAAATACCCACTTACACTCCTCTTTACTTGATCCCTGAGATTGTCTTCGGTAGTCTTGACACACCGGGATCAGCTAGAAAAGACTAGACTTATAAAAAGCAGTGAAAAGACTGGTGAGGTTAAAGTTTGAGACAAATAGTAGGGCTCTCTGCAGAGCCTAAACTACTTATCTCATGAAACCACTCCTATCCCTGCTTCCTGGGATAACTGGAAACTAGCAAGGACACTGCACAAAATCTTACCCCAACCTCAGGACTAACGTAGACGTACCCGCTTTGAGCCTGCCTTGTTTTGTTTGGTAACAAATCTTACCAGATTAAAAGATTCCTTGGTGACTATTAGGATGATCGATGGAAAATTCGGTAGGTTTTGCAGCAATTTTATTTGGAATTATATGTTGACGTGGAACCTTGCAATATGAGCAGGGCCGGTTCTAGACAAAGTGGGGCCCTGGGCAAAACTAAAAGTGGGGCCCCAAAATAAAACAATTTTATGACCAGTCACAGTCAGCAAGAGGCTCCTTTAGTATGGTAAGACAAACTGTAACGGAGATAGATAGATGATAGGGAGATTTATGGGCAGCATGGTGGCTCCGTGATTAGCACTACAGCCTTGCAGCGCTGGTCAACATCTGCAAAGATTTTGTATGTTCTCTCTGTGTCTGCGTGGGTTTACTCCGGGTCCTCCGGTTTCCTCTCACACTCCAAAAAATTACTGGTAGGTTGATTAGACTGTGAGGCCCATTGGGGAGGGGGTCCGATATTTTCTGAAAGCAGACACTTTCCCCATTTTCAAAATTGCATTTTATAGACATAGGCGCCTTCATGCAATTTTGATGCAAATTGAAACATTTTATTAAAATGTTTAAATGTGCCCTATTGATATGTTCACATGAATAAATCCACATAATATCACTAAAACTGTAATAACTAGATATCTGCTTTTCAGCTAGACATTTTTAAATCCAGATACTTATATAAAGAAAATCTACTTTCCTAAAACAGTAAGATGTGAGGAGAGCATACAGACCCCACATGCGTATATTCACCAAAATATGCAGCAAAGGGAACTGCAGAAAATTCCCACAGATCTATCATTGTATGTTCCTTACACAATGGTAACCCAAAGAAATAACTATATATCCATAAACCCCTCTAATGAGATAATAAAAGTCACGTTTAGATGTGCGCCATTGTATTATCACAATAACAGAACCCTCTGCGCTTCATAAGACTGAAAGTGAGAATGTCATAACATAGGTGTAAGTAATGGAGGATGGGGGGGAAATAAAAACTTTATACCAGGACATGTGTGTGTTTTTGGTGTTACATATAACTTTATGGACATGTTCTGGTCGCGGTGTAGTCACATTAGGCGAAGAGGATCGAATGTTCATCGTATCAGTCAATTTTCCCAACAAAAAATAACTATCACAAAATAAAAGGGAATAAGAGAGAATGGGCCACATTTATCACTTTTGTGCGCCTAAGTGTAGTAGTTGCGCCTAAATTCTGGCGCACTGTTTTCCAGAATTATCACAAGCTACAACCATCTGTGATAAGGTAATTTCCTGCCTCTTATTAATCACTTTACACAGTTTAGGCGCAATTTTGGCGCAGTTAAGGCGCAATGTTAGATTCAGGCACTTACATGTGATCCTGCTACAAGCTCCTCTCTGCTTCTCCCACATCCCAGAATGAAGATAACACTCACAGCAGCACCCAGGTGTGTGACACCCAGCACCCAGTGACCTCCTCAGCAGGGGCTTCTCCTGGAGGGGATCCCCCAGTGCTGGTCTCCTGCTGCCCCCCTGTAATTCTGCACAGTATCCTCCTCAGACACACGGGTGATACTGTGCAGAATTACATGGGGGACACTTGTCAGTACTATGTGCAACATTCTGCAAAGTTCTCTTCTCTCTTGCTTTGAGCTCAGGATTCTGCAGAATGTTTTGTAAATAGAAGGTGATGAACTGTAAATAGAGTCTGCAGCTCCTGTCTACAGAGTATCTAATGACTGTATTATCTGTACTAGTGTCTGCAGAGTATCTCATGTCTGTATGATCTGTTCTAGTGTCTGGATGAGCTTTTCTGCTAGAAATGAGCTCTTCTGCAAAGGGGCTCAGTGCTTTCTTCTCAGTTAACGCCACCTTCGGGCTGGAGTGTTTTTGCGCCCGTTTTTGCGCCTGAATGAAAAGGCGCAAAAACAACAGAAAAAAACGATTGATAGTGTGTTCTTAGATTTGCATAGAGAAGGGTTAAAAACATGAATATTAGCTGATATTATCCCTTCTCAAAATGTAGTACTAGTAACATATAAAGTGAATATTTCCTGTGTACAGCTAATTCTCCCTGCAGCCTGATGGCTAAGAATCTGGAGATGGGGGAGACAATTCAGGGGGCTGTATCTCTGGTTCTGTGACTCATAGAACATCACTTCTTTTTTCCTATGAAAGAAGAGAGTCTCCTCTTTTATATGAATCTAAATTAGTGTTTCTAAAATGTAGAAAAATTGAGATATTAACTGTTAAACTGCCGTCGGAAGTGATATTTATATATAAAAATGGCACCTGATATTCTCACTTTAAACCTGAATATCTCTGGACCCATGGCACCTAGAAACAAAATTCAAGATTCATTTGAAAGAAGAGATTCTCCCCTTTCTCTCTGGGGGCCCTGGGCAACTGCCACCTTTGCCTACCCATAGCGCCGGCCCTGAATATGAGAGAGGGAAATAGTTTTTGAAATAAGGTTAAACTTGCCAAAGGTAGAAAAGGGATAGTTATGTGCTTTAAATGCAGATGTAAAGGTGGAAGAGGTATTGGCAGAAATTAAGATGTTGGGGTATGAGTGGTGCAGATGTAGAAATGTGAGTAGGGTCGGCACTACCACGGGGCATTCTTGGGCAAGTGCCTGGGCCAAGAGCTGCTGGGGGGCCCACATAAGGTTGTATGTAAGGATTTCATGGGGGAAAGGAGGGCTGTATCTAAAGAATCTATAGGATGTGAGAGGGGGGCATTATAAAATAACCATGAGGGGGCTGTTTATAAAATAACCATGATAACCAAGATATCAGAGACTTGGAGAGGGCGCTTGTCACATTTATTTGGCAAGGGGAAATGACCGAGAATATTTGTACATCATCTAAAATATCCTAAGGTTTAAATTACCCTGATGGCAAGAGCTACAAATTGTCAGGCCTTGTAAGTCACCTAATAGATTGGTTCCATGGCGCTACTACACCAACTTACTCTTAAATATTCCCTTTCTGTGCTTCTAGACTTCGAAATGTAGCACGGGAAATATCAGATGTTAGGGGGCCCCACTTGTACACGCTCCATCTCTATTCTATATACAGTATTTTGTTAATGAACAAGTGTAGTGATACACCTAAAGCACTAAAATCCCCATATTGGGAAAGGTGTCTCAGGACCAATGAAATTTTGCAAAGAATCCTCCAGGGGTTGGATAGCAATAAAAAAAACATATATTGAGTGAGAAGTGGAGGTTATCATTCTTCAAGATGATGCAAAGGGCCATATTTATGCATTCAATTTCTTGCCCACAGAATTCTAGACCAGACAGAATAGCACATTGTCCGAAGTGCAACATTTTTGGACAGAAATCAGGGATGTCACTGCGACCTCTTATCATTTAACTCCACCACTGCAAGCTCTTTTTTTCCAAGGCAGCACCAAATGACGAGAACTGTACAGAATACACATTGCTAGTTTGCTAGTAGCAAAAAATTACCTGTATATCATTGGCTGGAATCAATGGTTCCAAAGTGGTCTGAAGTGCTCAGTCAGGTAAAAATGTATTTTTGGGGATAAGAGAACTAAATACTACTTTCAAATGGAAGAAATTTATTGTAACACTTGGATTGAAGAATATAGGCGAGATTGAAGAATATAGAGTGGTAACATACTGAGAATCTTAGATGTAGATTAGGTAGTTTGAAAGAATAGGATTATCGTTTGTGCATAAGGGCAAAATGTGCAATGTCAAGTTGTGATACCCCAATGTGATACCCTAAATTTTCTAGTTTGATCTCTGGAATCTGTCATCAAAGCATTTCGGACGCAATACTTCAAAATGGACTGGATTGAGAGATAGGACTTCTTGGGGGTTATTTAACATATGCTCATGAACCAGCTTCTGGTAGCCCTGCCACTGCTCCGGCGCTGACGTATACACTAAAAGGATCCAGCCTCCTGATGTTTCTGGGAGGGCCCTGCACAGCATTTTTCTCTATGCCGGCCCCAAACTGCCATAGAAATAAATGCAGCCAATGAATTTTCACATATGAAAATTCGCCATCTGCAGCAAGTGCACAGCCGATAAATAGATAGATAGATAGATAGATAGATAGATAGATAGATAGATGGATGGATAGATAGATAGATAGATAGGAGATAGATAGATATTAGGTAGAATGTATTCAACTGTTATTTATATTCCACAATCCTCTTATAATTGTTACAGATACAGCATTTATTTAATCTTGAACCGGTAACCATTGTACAATTTGAAATATGTGGAGATATGAATGACCTTGTACCTAGGATGCCGGTACCTTATGTTACAGCAGTTTGGCGATGGTAATAAGTAATCGTATTGGTGGAGGTGGCCATCAAATCCAAGTGGATGCAATTAACTGAGGCAATTCAGAAAGGATATAGCAGCCTGGGAATAGGGCCAAGTAAAAAGTGAAAAAATCAGGCAGACTTCAAAAGGAAAGTGCAGCATACTGTTTAAGAAAGGATAAAGAATGATAGTCGTGTCATCAACTGACGGAAGAAAAAAAACTGCTTCCTGGAGCCTCGCCAAGATATAGAAATTTATGGATTGAATCTCTCATCTAAAGAGCTCATATTTTGTACCTTAGTGTAACTTTGTCTGGGAAATGAGACTGCATTTTTTTTTTCAGAATTAACTTAAGTAGTCGAAATGTTATTTTTCTTTTATGGCCGTTACACTTAAATGTGACATGATCAAACTCATTTAGAGCTTCTACTGATAGATGAGCCGTGTTCTTCCATATCCAGTCCAATGCATCAATTCTCTGCATTATCTATTAAACCTTCATATTATTTATATTCGGAGAAATACATTTCCATAGTTGTCACTGATTTATTTATATAATGAGGTGTTTTAAAATTATGTTATCAATTTTTTCTGCTTTGCGGCAGATTGACTATGTTCACTATGTAAATCATGTATCTCCTGTTATTTATAAAGATGATAAAAAGTAATATATTTATTAAAGTAAAAGTAATAATCATTTTGAATGCAGGTGGTCCCCTATTTAAGGACATCCGACTTACAGACAACCCCTAGTTACAGACGGACCCCTCTGCCCACTGTGACCTCTGGTGAAGCTCTCTGGATGATACTATAGCCCCAGACTGCAATGATCAGCCGTAAGGTGTCTGTAATGAAGCTTATTGATAAACTTGTTCCCATGACAGCAAAAAGTTTTGAACATCCAATTTTATAAATCCATAATAAAAATGCATTCACATTTTACCATATACTGTATATACTCGAGTATAAGCAGACCCGAGTATAAGCTGAGACCCCTAATTTTGACACAAAAACTGGAAAAACCTATTGATTCGAGTATAAGCCGAGGGTGGGAAATGCATTGGTCACAGCCCCTCCCAGTATATAGCCTGCCAGCCCCCTCAAGCATATAGCCTGCCAGCCCCCTGGAGTATACAGCCTACCTGCCTGCCTCCTTGAGTATATAGCCTGCCTGCCCCCTCGAGTACATAGCCTGCCAACCCCTCCTGGTCCGTCGCAGGCACCATGAAGTCAGCCGCAAGCTGACATCATAGTGTGTGCCGATGCGGCTGACGTCATGAAGACTGTGACGGACCAGGACCCGATGTTGGAGCTGTGATGGATGCCGGGGAGCGTCAGAAGGTGAGTTCACTATTTGTTTTTTTTTTCTTTGACTTGAGTATAAGCTGAGTTAGGGTTTTTCAGCACATTTTTTGTGCTGAAAAACTAGGCTTATGCTCGAGTATATATGGTAATAATAAAAAATCCCAGCTACACTACTATAAACATTGCCATAGTCGCCCTGTTTGCCCAAAAATATAAATATTATTACCAAAATGACCAAAACAAATTAGAGAATTCATTAATAATGTTCATTTTGAGTTAATTCAAAAATTTAAAAAAAACATTTACTATGAATGACAAAAAAAGCCTTTTTTCCAACATACTTTACATAAAGACAAGAACAAGCACAAAATTCAAAAACTTCACAGATCTGAAAGAAATGAAAGGAGGCACCTGCCCACGAGGCCTCACAATTTATAAGGGGTATCTTATAATACCGTATATAGAGGTGGTCCCCGGGTGACACTCAATATAGGGTCCATCATTTCGCTCTTAAGTTGAATTTGGATGTAAGTGACCATTGGATTTTCAAATTTTTAGCTGTAATGGGACCAAGGATTATCAATAAAACAGACACTTTACAGCTGATCGTTGCAGTCTGGGACTAAAGTAAAGCATTCAGGGAGCTTCACCAGATATCACAGTGGGCAGAGGGGTCTGTCTGTAACTAGGGGTCATCTGTAAGTCGGGTGCCCTTAAGTAGGGGACCGCCTGTAATAACCATATTCCGTATTATAAGAATGTATAAAATACACTAAGGGCAGCCTGCGATAAACAGGCAAGTTGTCTCTATGTCTTCTTTAAGCAACCTCTAGAAACATAGAAGAATATTTTTATTAAGTGACCTTGTCTTATGTCTTGCTTATTAGCTTCCTAGTACATGCACATTGTGTATCCTTTTGTTGAATACAATGCAGTTAATAACTGCTGCAAACTGTATAACTGTATAAAGGAATTTAATTAAGAGCAATAATGACAATAAACAAACTCATTAGATATGCATTGTACATCGATGAATGACTAATCCCTATTATATATTCATTACCTCCTTTCTGTTGGATCTGCTGTTCGTTCATTCATGATGCATAGATGTAAATTATTTGTTATTTATTAAATGTTTAATTATTATCTTTTCCTATTTATCCATGCAACATGAGTTCGGTACAAAAGAGGGATCACTTACCTTAGTGGATCTGTTGGGTCTCCTATTTTTCTACTTTTATTTTATCATCAAGAGATATGGGAGAGAAGGATTCTTCGAAGTGTCTATTATAAATCTAGAAATCTAGAGAAGAATTTGCCAACTTTCTCCAAACATGAAATGGAACGTATAATCAGCTTTTGAAATCTTAAAGTTCAGTCAGTAAAGGGTGCATAGGGGTTGTCAGTATGAGGGTACATTTAGACGGCCATCTGTGGGGATGTATATGCGGTCGCAAATTTGCGGATGCATATACGTCCCCATAGACGGCAATAGTGGCCCGGGGGCGGTACGGTGCCACACATGTGTGAGCATACACTGTCTTTCCCCATGCGTACGGGCTGTGCGCCACTTTTCTCTATGAAGGGGGGAGGAGGTCAGCTCCTCTCCAGCGCACAGTGGTATGCCCGCCCGGCCACACGGCTGTGTATATGTACCCTAAGAGGGTCATTTGTCTTTGAAATTTCTTTATATTTCTTTTATGCTTGCAACTTTTTGTGGCACATTTGAATATTTTTGCCAAAAAATGGGACTTTTTCACCCTCCTTGCAAAGTCTGTCTCAACCTTTTTTATGTGTTGCACCTAATATATCTTTAAAAACCAGATGGGGACATATGAAAAAGGTGCAATTCCTTTTACACAAAACACCTGCAGTCTCATAGGCAATAGAATAGTACAGGTAAGTGTTGGGAAACTTTCAAGAGACCAAATGCCAAAGCGACCCTTATTTATTGTAAAGTGCTAACACAGCAATTTATGCAGTAACTCATCCTTATTCTTCCTTAACTTTCAATCATATTGACCTCCTGAGGAAACCAACACAGTAATGATACAATTATTTCCAAAAATGTTCTGTTATTACACTAGACACTTTGGAGAAGATATAGTATACAAAGCAAAAAGTTCCAAAATGCTGGGATGCCACAGGCGGATTAAGAAAGCCTTGGGCCCTGGGTTGTATGAAGATCTTAGGTTATTACAAATCAAAATACTTAATGGAACTTACTACCTTCATATGATACTAGAATCAAGCTACTTGGGAAAGGAGGGGGTCCTATTCTGCCCACTTTTAGTTCTGAAATTGAAGGATCTTTGGAGGACCTTCAAAGGTCCTAGGAGGAGCCTTATATACATATTTGTTGAAAGCTTGAGGATTTCATGGTTGGAGATTCTACTATCTATTATCTCTACAGAGCAGTATCAAACTTGCCAATTGGTTCAGGTGGTCATGGGCCTCCCTAGAAGCCCTGGGGCCCGGACAGCCACCAAAACCACCTAAATTATACCCCACTACTGTGGGATACTGTACTGTAGTTTGCGTCAACCAACAGTTTGACCCATTAGTATACTCACGGGTGGATTAAGAAAAATGTTCTGTTATTACACTAGACACTTTGGAGAAGATATACTACACAAAACAAAAAGTTCCAAAATGCTGGGATGCCACGGGTGGAATAAAAAAGCCTTGGGCCCTGGGTTGTATGAAGATTGGTTCAGGTGGTCATGGGCCCCACTAAAAGTCTTGGGGCCCGGACAGCCGCCAAAACCACCTAAATTATACCCCACTACTGTGGGATACTGTACTGTAGTTTGCGTTAACCAACAGTTTGACCCATTAGTGTACTCAGCACTTTTCATTTCTGAAATATAAAAAAAATTGTTGAAAAAGTTCGATTTTTTTTCCTTCTTTTTTTCCCCTTGTTTTGTGGAAATTACTTTACCAAAAACCAGCGGTAAATACACAGTGTGCGACTTTGTGACATTAAGACAGGGACGCTTCCGACACTAATATAATAGAACCGATTCTTCATCATACAATAATAATCCAGAGACACAATAAGGACATTTCTGTTTCATTGTCACTTTTATGGGGCCCTGCAAGCGCGAAGATAAAAAGGTGGTAACAAATGGGCGCACGGATATTCATTTATTTTGACCATTTGCCAGCTCAAATTTTCTCCAATGTTTTAAATAAATCTATTTTATATTTATGATTATCACATCCTTCACTTACCTGGGGATAGTTATTTACAAGGAAAGGGAAATTTATGCAGTTTATGAAAGAGATGAACAAACAATTTGCATATATATAGAAGTGACTCTTATTCCACACGAAACCAATGCAGACATATCAAATAGCTAGAAAATGGCACAAGGTGACCCTGGTATTTTACTACAACTCCCTTATAGCAAAGTAAAATAGAGTATCAGATCTACCTGCAAAAGTTCAATATGATCGAGACTCCCCATCAGTTATAATGCAACAAAATATTCCAAAGATTTCTATTGGTCCTTGTCCTCAATGAATCTCACAATCAAAACTATTTGATCGGCTATCGGCTATTTATATCAGATAATCTGAGATTGATACAGAACCCTTGAGCTCCGGGAGGTGGTTGGGATGTTCTGTGAATGAACGAGACTGATCTGTAATACTCTGCAGAATCTGGAATTTTAAAGGATACTGAACCAGATATTGGGAAACATGGAAGATGTAATGTAGATGTTGTTCCTGGTTGGATTTTAAAGTGATCCAAGGTAGTCTCAAAAAATGTATACCACCATCAAAGAGGCCTAAAACAACGTATTGTCACATTGTGGCTCATTTACTAAGGGTCCGCCAAGTGCATTTTCGTTGGGTTTCCTGACGATTTCTGTCTTGCACTGCATCGTTGTGTCGCACGCGATCAGATTTTGGTGCATCGACGCCGGCTTGCACGCGACAGAAATCAGGAGGGGGGGGAGGGTGTCATCGGACAACTCGACGGATTTGGACAACGCGCAATATTTTACATTAAGAATTGTGTCGCAAGACACGCACTTGCAAGCACCGGGAAGAAGAGGGTGAACTCCGTCGGACCTCGGCGGGGAAGCAACAGATGCAGGAACTCGGGCGCACAATCTTCATGAATAGCGCCGGACTTCATCCACGTCGGAACATCCGAATCGGGGTTCGCGACTGGACCAGGTAAGTAAATTTGCCCCATTATGTTTGAAGAAAATGTGCACACCAAATCAATGGTGGCCAAAATTAGGCCTCTTGCCTTGTATTTGCCATGTGTGCATGTGTTCCACAAATAACGGGCCGCTACTCACAAAACCCATGTCAATGTCAATGATAGAGATTGGCCACACCTTCAAGATGCCTAATAGAAGGGTATGGAGCCATGAGCTAGCCACAGTTTATTGTTCACATGAGGCATTAGAGCTGAGCAGTACTAGGTTATGATATTGGCATATAGCAGTAGATTATTGTAGGCATATATTTTATATTATTTAAATTTTTTGAATGCATTGATCTGACCTAGAAGGATGTTCTATTACAACAGTCAACATCTATTTCTTTGGTTATGGTTATTTATGCCAACTTCAATGTTGTATTTGATGTGTAGATGAGAGCAGGAAAGATCAGCTATTGCTATCAGCTATCTCTTAAAAATGCTCTAGTCTTAGGGTTTTATGTGCAACTGTTATCTCTACACAAACCTAATCAATAGACAGGAAGAATTAGATGGTAGTTGACTTCTTACTTGTTGTTATACAAAGGAAATTATCCAACCTAGTTTATGCTTATTTTTAGGGGGCCCATGGTCACCCAAACTGCCCAGCAAATGTTATACTCAGAAGGACCTTCAACCATGAAATCCTCAAACATCTGTTCCTGCTCTCAGTACACAGTTACACAAGAGCCATTTAATACCTTTGAAGGTTCTCCAAAGGTCCTGAAACCACAGATTGAAATTGTTAGGGTAGGATTCAAGACATCCTCTTTTAGTGTGCGTTGGCTGCGTGTTTCTAATCAATAAGCATGCGTGCTAATCATAAGAAATTAATTCGGACAAATTGCTGATTTAAATCTCACTCATACGATCATTGCCATGGCAAATCTGCACTGCTAGAACTTTATTTGGTTTCACAAAACTATATAGAAATTATGGAAGAAGGAGAAGGGGGCTGAGATTTCCCAGCTCATGTAGTCTCTTGATTGGAGAACTTCCCTGCTGTTGCTTACTGACGTCATGTTGACATTCTTTAGCCTTAATTGTTTTCATTATGATCACGATGCCGGCGCCATCTTAAAATGAAGTCTCTGTTACAATGCTTTTAGGAAAATAAGAAAAGTAGAAATGACAGGATTTGATCTATCAGCTAGGTTTACCTTAACAAAATCAGGCATTATCCATTACCCAAGAAGTTTGTTTCTAGTACCATATGTAGTAAGCCAATTCCACACTTGTCGGTGCTATAATGTTCATACAGCCCAGGACCCGTCGCAGTCTTCTTCTGCCAAGATTCAATTGGAATCTTCCATTTTCAGACATGAATCAAAATCTAATCTGTTCTGATTCATTTCACATCTTTAAAATGGTTTATGGCTACTATGGTCATTTATATTTAGCTTTTAGGATGGGGAGAGTAGAGGACAGTTTGCCTTTGGAGTGTGCAGGTTGCTCCAGGTTCTTAAAAAATGGTGCACGGTCTTCATTAATCTGGTGCACCCTGCACAGCTCGTGAATTGTGCATCAATCTTTTTTTGGTGCAACTTTATCACACAGCATGTAACACAATTCTGTCAAGTGGCTGTATCAGATGTGGAGCTCGGTCCAACTCTGCACCAGAGCACCTCTTTAGGGTCAGAATTTTATGGCGAGTTGAGCACAGTGCAGTTGCAACACAAACTGGCACAGACACTTTATAAATACATTTACAAGCAGTTTGCACATTCTTTTCTGTGCAAAGTCAGAAAGAAAACTGGGGCAAACACTGTAGTAAATGTGGGCCAATGACCCAGATCGAAAAGATTTGGACCCAATCCAAACATTTAGAAAAATGTAACAAGAGAAAATTGAATCTTTAGTCAGATTCTACCAAAAATGTTTATTTTTTTTTTCACGTAGTGCAGTTTGTACTATTTTTGATAAATGTGTGTCTTTATCTTTAGCACAGACAACTTCTTTAAAGGTGTTGGCCCCTATTACAAAACTTTAGGGTAAGTACATCCGCACACCCTTCCAACTATTGCTATGCCCAAAAAGTAGCAGGGCACAGAATGTCACAGGTGGACCTGGGGGCTGGTGGTATACACAAACAAGGTTAAAGTTTGTAACTGTGGCAAACTTCCTATATTTGTTATCCATGGCCTCTGTTTTCTAAAATCAACTTTTAAAATTATGCTAATGGCCCTGAAGTGACTAGGGAATTTACCAGAGCCCCTCTGTGCTTTGGTTTCTTCACTTTCACTTTTTCCCACTCCCCTTCAGCGCTTCATCCCTACCTCTGCCTGATGTAATCTCACACAGTGGGAGAAGGAAGTGCTCTTTGCACACTGCAGCCTGTGAAGCTACAACAAGGAGGGACTCTGGTAACACCCCCCAAGAGCCCTTCTAGATCATAAGCATCATTTTAAAAGTAATTTTTTTTACAAAAAAACAAATAGAGGAATATTACCACAGTCGTAGTGCCTGGATATATGAGTAACCTATCATAGATTTTGATGGTAGATTTCCTTTAATTTTAATCTACACTGGTTGAAATAAATGATCTATGAGAAAAATAATTTTTAAACTAAAGTAAATTTAACCGTTTGTAATGTAGAAGGGGAGACTATTCCCTCCTGGCAATCTATTACAATATATTGCACTTTTAGGTATATTTTTTTTTATTCAGCCATTTGCATCACATAAGCTTTACCGTAAATAGTCTACAGCTAAAAGAGCTGCCCGAAGACATTTATACTGTCAGATGTATACTCAGAGCTAAATGTATACTGACAGAGTCAAGGTTAGAGAACTAGTGGAAAGTAGAATGGAGCACAGCGATCTGGACTTAAAAACTTCTCAGCCATCTTCATTAACATCCCATAAAGATTCTGAAAACCAGAGAAGCTGCTGGAGCCAAATACAAAGTTTTTTTTAAATTCTTTCTTCACTTTCTGGTTGCTCAAAAGTCCTATATGATCCTGTGTTTGAGATGAGAGTATACCTAACATATTGGGGCTCATTTACTTAGGGTCCGCGGAGTGCATTTTATGGTTTCATCACAAGACACGCACTTCCAATCACCGGGAAGAAGCAGGTGAACTCCAGCGGACCTCGGCGCAGAAACGACGGATGCAGGAACTCTGCCCCAAATCCTTATCCGACAATGCACAGTGGGATCGCGACAGGACCGGGTAAGTAAACCTGCCCCATTATCCTCCACTGCCTGTGTGCAGTGCACGGGAGACCTCATAGCAGCTTGTCTCCATCTACCAGTTTTGTGGCAACTGCAGAATAAGCATCATACATGGAAGAATTGTGTTATTCTTTATGTACACATGGTATTATCTATTAGTGTCAAGCATGCTGAAAGGCTATGTTCTATTTAAGATTGTTTTATCAAGTGACAGCATACTTTCTTAAATCAGTATCACACAGAGACCAGGGATGTAGCCTCCCACTAGTCCACATGTCTTTGTAGTGCATATGTACAAAGCCCTTTATATGAGAAGTGCAGATGTGAAAACCTGCAGATATCGGGCGAGATGTATCCTATGCCTGCATATTATAGCGGCCACCCCCCCTGAGTTCGGTCACATACAACAAAAGGGCCTAGGCCTCTTGATGTATCTGGCGGGTGGCACAGCTGTTGGGCAAAACTATGACCTGGCGTAGTTTTGTGTGAAAACCGGTAAACTGAAGTTTGCTCAAAATAATACTGGCATGGGGCAAACGGGCCCCTCTACGCCCTCACCGGTTGCCGTGCCCCTCTATATTTACAATTTTAACTGTGAGAAGTGAGAAATCTTTTTTTCCCCAGTCACCAAGCTATTGTGTATGCACTAGGTGCCTCTTCCATGCACATGTCAACTAGTTTAGAAGCATGTCTCCATCTGCACACTATACCCGAGTACATTCAATGTCTCTGCCAGCTCATGCTGGGAGAATTGTTCTTGGCCAGACTGGATAAAACCACATGCATGGGAGAGTTGATGAGCTACAGATAAGATAAGCTCTTTATCCAGGAGAGGGAGGTGTGCGTCGTAGTGGAGATATTGCGCAAAATGAAAGTGTCATTGTATTTTATATCGATCTCATGGATCTCATCAACTCTCATCTCTGATCTGTCGCATCTCTCTTTTTTATGTGCCAGATACTAGTCGAATGTTCAGAAGTATAAAATTGTAGATAAACCCTGTATCTCATGATCTAAGCACATTGTCAGCACACAGCATCTCATAGCTCAGAGGGATTATGAAGTGTCCTCTTAGAGAGTCCTCCCACACTCTGGAATAACTTCTCTTGTCTGCACAATGCAGTACTCTCTGCCTCCTGCCCCTCCTCCCTGCATAACATGATTAGCTCAGACACAGGCACTTTCTGCTAGGAAGCAGCAGTGTGCAGAGACTTACAAAACTAGCTACAGACATGATAAGATCTTTATAGAAGCACTGACTTTGTATTTTATTGATTACATAAGGGAGCAGAGCTGTGAATGTCATTGTATCTTATATCCATCTCATGGATCTCATCATCTCCCATCTCTGATTAGTCTCTTCTCTCTTTTTTTGTCAGATACTAGCAGAATGTTCAGGAGCTAAACAAATGTGTAGATAAATCTTTACCCTGATAATCTAAGCACATTGTCAGCACACAGCATCTTATACCACAGAGGAATCATGAATTTTCTGCTTATAGAGTACCCGCCCACACTCTGGAATATTACACTGACTATCACTGAGGGATAGGCGCTAAAGTGGCAATAAAACTGAGCAAAATTGTAAAGTAAGGGGGTTAGGTATGATATTTGTTGTGTAAACATCTATAGGGGATTACAATTTGGGAACTTTATTTCATGGGCGAACCACTTTAACTTTTTTTTTTACCAAGAACTGGAAGGAAAATAGTGCAGACAATTGCTGAAATTTTTAAGACCCACAGAGTTGTTTTGTTTCAGAGCTGACAGCAAATCTAATGTGAACTCTAATGTGTTGCAGAGAAAAGCTTTAGAATGAGTCAGGGGAAGAAAGCATTATTTTGAGTAAATTTAAGCAAGATAAAGTGCTAAAATAGATCTATCATCAGGAAGGTTTTATAGTATTCCTCTCCTCAGGCAAAGAAATAAGCATTGGCAGCCCTTGTCGCTCAAATTTAATCTTAAAATACTAAAATGATGGCAAAGGAATTTTAATAAAATAAAACATATGGCTTCTAACTCTGTTTACAGATTCAGAGAAAGATTAGGAGCTGGTGTTTAGGGATCTACCCACACCTCAAGGCGTCCAGCACGGCTTCTGTCATACCGTATTTTATAGACAAAATTGTGCAACTTTGAGTCCTATTTTTACTATAAACTTGACAAGAAAGTTGACAAAATCCAACAAGCCAGATTATAAGTCAATGGGTTCAGTCACATGCTGTTGGTGTCCTTTATGTCATGGATCTGTCACAGCTTGAATTCCACAAGCCAAATTATTATCTTATTTGAGAGCTTTTCCATGATCTATTGATCATGGAAATCCCCTGATGAAGTCATTTGTGAAATGTGCAATGGGGTTCTTCCAGTTGTGTTCTAAACCATCAGAATTGGGTAAGACCTACCTTCATTTTGTTACATTTTTGGGCTCATTTACTAAGGGTCCGTTGGACGCATTTCAGTCGGGTTTTCTGAATTTTTCCCATTTGCCCTGAATTGGTGCGTGCGATCGGATTTTGGTACATCGGCCCCGGCTTGCACGGGACAGAAATCGGGCGATGTGGCCGTCGGACAACCCGACGGATTCGGACAACTAACGAGATTTCAACATTTAGAATTGTGTCACAAGACACACACTTACAAGCACCGGGAAAAAGAAGGTGAACTCCGGCGGACCTCGGTGGGGAAGCGTCGCATGCAGTAACTCGGGCCCTGCCCCTATGCCCTGCCCCTATGTGTCCCCAAAGTAGTCATTAACCTCTCTATGGGGATCATGAAGAGATCATTATTGTGTAAATGTTTAGGCCTCATCCGAACACTGGGGCAAATTTACTTACCTGGTCCTGTTGCGATCCCCGATTCGGACGGTCCGACGAGGATGAAGTCTGGCGAGATTCATGAAGATCGTGCGCCCGAGTTCCTGCATCCATTGCTTCCCAGCCGAGGTCCGCCGGAGTTCACCTTCTTCTTCCCGGTGCTTGTAAGTGCGTGTCTTGCGACACAATTCTAAATGTTAAATCTTGCGTGTTCAACGGCCACGCCCCCTGACCATGCAAGCCAGCGACCGTGTGCCAAAAACCCGGGGCAATTCAGGGCAAATGGGAAAAATTCAGAAAACCCGAGGGAAATGCATCCGCCGAACCCTTAGTAAATGAGCCCCACTGTGTAGTAACTTATGTATCACACACGGGGGGTGTGGGAGAGTCTCTTGGGGCAAAAGTCAGTGGACTCCCTGGACCACCGCAGGGAATGATGGTACTAGCTGCAACCCGGGAGCGGAGTCTAAGTGGACCCCTGGTCTCCACCAGGTCGCTCCACGGGTGTGACCAGGCCCGTGGTGGCAGCCAAGGTAGAGACACAGGGTAGGCAGGACCTCGGGTAGGCAGGACTTCGGGAAGGCAAAAGCTCAGGAAGGCAGGACCTCGGGGTGGCAGGACCTCGGGATGGAAGGACCTCGGGTTGGCAGGACCATCTGTTGAAGGGTGGCAGCGAGTTTTGCCAGGAGTTCTCCTTGGGCAGCAATCTCTTGAGACTGTTGGGCAATAGTGCTTGGAAAGTCAGCCAGTAGCAGGAGTGGATCCTTAGCACAGTCCATGGCTTTAACAGGATACATGACCTTGGCGGAGTCCATGGCAGGATCTTACTGTCACGCATGGGGGGTGTGGGAGAGTCTCTTGGGGCAAAAGTCAGTGGACTCCCTTAACCTTCGCTGGGGATGATGGTACTAGCTGCAACCCGGGAGCGGAGTTTAAGTGGAACCCTGGTCTTCGCCAGAGCCCGCTGCAAAGCGGGATGGTCTTTCTCCCGCGGGGAGCCACCAAGTCGCTCCACGGGTGCGACCAGACTCGCAGTGTAAGCCAAGGTAGAGACAAGGGGAGGCAGGACCTCGGGAAGATAGGACCTCAGGATGGCAGGACCTCGGGATGGCAGGACCTTGGGAAGGCAGGACCTAGGGATGGCGGGACCTCGGGGTGGCAGGACCTCAAGATGGCAGGACCTCAGGAACACAGGACCTCCACAGGACCGCCATAGGTCTATTAAAGTTCCATTGTGAACTGGAATACTGGGACTGGAGGGGCTGGTGGTGACTTCTCAGGTACTTACAATATAAATCCTCCCAAAGTGGCTTCTAGTAACTGCAATTGGGTTGAGAAGTGCGCTGATAATTTGGTATGTACCCTTTCTTAAAAACATACTTGGAATCTACACAATCTAATGTCATCTAATGTACACATGCATATATTCATGGCCATGGCAAAGTCTTGTTACATTCATATCAGTGGGATGGAGCTGCTTAGCTTTTAGACATTGTATGGTGTTGTGCTTGACATGGATAAAGAGGGAGAAGCACTCTTTTTAATCAACTGATTGGTGAGAGAGCCAGGTCTAAACCCCCACCAATTTTATTGATGACTTAATCTTAGGATAGGTTGTCAATATCCTAGTCCTGGAAATCTTTTTAAGACATTGAATAAGAATTTCCCTATTTACATCGGTAGCAGGAGTATTACAGAAAATAAATCAGGTCCCATTTGTTTAACAGTATAGTTTATTCAATACTAAGATTTTAGAAAAATAATAATATGATGAATTGTTTGGAATAGCTTTTTTATAGGAAAGGAATATGCTAATAAGTTTTCCCAGAAGGAAAATCAAATCTCTGCTCGTATATGTCGCCTTTTGTAAAATAGTTCCTTATGGCCATCAAAGAAAGTATTTGCATATTCCTTTCCCAGAATGCTTATCAAACATGCAAGTCCATCACACCGATAGTACAATTTGGCCCAAATCTGATCCTGTGCTGCCTGTCTCGACCTCCTGCCTGTCCCAGACCACGAGTATGCCTTACATTTCTGTACTACGCCTTGGCCACCACCATGGACAAAGTCGCACCTGTGGAACGACCTGGTGGTACCACGCCGCAACAAGTCTAACCTGCTTTACGGTGGGCTCGGGTGAAAACCACTTCGACTATGATTCCAGGTGTCGGCTTACGTCATCGTCCGAGGTGGTACAGAGAATCCACTACCACCGATAACTGTTACTACTCAAATGCTGAAAATATCTTTAAAAAAGTCTAAAACTTTTGAGATATGCAAATATGAAGTAATTAAAAAACATTTCAAAGGTGACAAATAGTTTGATGCGAGAGAACCCTCCATGTTTCCCTAAACTTGTGTTAATAGGAAATCCCTGCGCTTGTAAGATAAATAAACATGGAGCCTAATTATGATGACTCAAACAATTCAATTTCCAAGACTTGCAAAGAAAAGTAACATAAATCTGTTGAATTCTAATAATATTGTCCTTTGATTGATTTTTAATGAAAATGGATTCGAGAAAAAATACACGGAATAATTTCTAACTAATTAATGAGGTTAAACAAATGTTTATAGCTACAACAATTAAAGGCTCCGCTGTAATTGCACTGATAATGATCAAAGCAGATGAATCTGTAATTTGTTAAGATTTACTTAACTAAGGCTGATGTCTGAAGACATTTGGCCATAGTTTGAATAGGCTTTTTTGCACATGTTTTAAAAAGCCTTTGGAAGTGTTATTGTTTCCTATTAACAAATGAAATTTCATAACCTTGAATTAATCTTTTCCAACCTGGCAGAGGCTCACACCTTGATCAGTATAGCCTCTCGAACCAAAGAAAAGGGATTTGAATGGATACCGCTGTATTAAATTCTATTTTTCAATAAAATCTATAGGGATTATTTATCATTGGTTTTGCTGGCTTCTTTAAGCGTGAAAAAAATTCTCAAAAACTTGCTTTTAGGTTTTTTTTTTACTTTTCTTCGCTAAGTCGCGCAGGGCTATTTCTGCCACTTCACTATTCTTGCATACACATAAAACTACTGCTAGTGCTAGATTCATAACTTGTGACTTCTTTAAAAAGTGACTTTTTGTGACTTATTTACACGACTTATGTGACTTTTTTAAAAAGTCACAAAAAAGTTGCATGCTCACTCCAAACCTCTGCTGGCGCCTGTGCAGGAACTTTTTATACATTTTAAAAATTTTTGGAAAAAAAATCCTGTATACCATGTGGGCATAGGAACATTTATTAAAGGGCCAAAGCCACTTAAGTGAATATGACGGGCAGCAGAGCACTAAAGACAGATGTAGAATTGTCCCAAAGAATTGGCCTAATGTTAAATAACCCCCTACATTTTTAAATGGCTAAAGACAGACCAAATTGTTTTAGAAGTTTAGCCCATCCTTACTCATGGTACAATGTGGTTTGCCCTCATTTAAACGATCAGAGTTTTTAATTTTATTGCAAAGAAGAATGAAACTAAAGGGAACCTGTCATCAGCATCATGGCCTAATAAACCACTACCAGTATACTGTCAAGCAGCATAACACTTTCTAGTTTTTGTTTCTTTAATAGTCCAGTGTTGCTTGGCATCAACCTGAAAATCACCTTTGAAGTAAGATATAAACTGGTTGTATAAAGTCAAAGAGGTGGAGATTTTAACACTGAAGTCAGGGTGGAGAGCTCTGAACACCTCCTCCTCTGTGATTGACATCCTGCATCATACTTCAGGAGATCTGGTTAGGGATGTCTATGAATGCAAGACCATCAATTACAGTGAAGGGGCTTTCTAAGGAGAGAGAGCTTGACCTTAGTGTTAAAATCTCCACCTTCTTGACTTTATACAAAGGAGTTTTGATTAGTTGCAACGTTCCAATGTTTTTAAAGAAAAGCTTCACAAAGATGATCCAAACTTGAAATTTGTGATTGGAAGAGGGCTGCCATTGATCATTTTGATTGGTAAGTATTCCCTGGTCATTGCTGTCTTCAATCATTCAGTCAATAGTCAATACATTTTGTTCATTGCCGCTGCTCATAGGCTTCAATCAATTGTTTTGGGGGATCAATACACCATATTCATCAAAGCTACTGTTGCTACTAGGCTGCCATCAATTGTTTTGGGGCTCAATAGTCAATTTGCCCTGTTCATTGGTTGTGATAGGCTGCCATTGATCCTTTTGAGGGTCAAAAGCCAATACATCCTATTCATTGCAGCTGATGCTACCATCAGTGGTGGTCCTAGCAGCCGGATCCTCACTTATGTATATATGGATAAGGGGACTTTGAAAACTCCTTTAAGTGGTACTTGCCAGTACGAAACAGTTGCTTTCCATTAAGTTATCGGACCACTGCCATCTTTTTGCGGGGCTTCTTGTAGGCTGCTTTTATCCACTTCATTATTAATTAATTTGTAATTAGCCTATGACAACATTTAGGGGAATATAAGTGCAATTTTGTTAATAAGACGCAATTTAAGAAACATATGTATATGGGAGATTACACATTACAACATTACACAGAGCTTTCTGAGCTCTCCAGACAGGACTAATCAACCTGAGCTGGATGCCTCAAATACAGCATCTGTGGGATGGTGCAACAATTGATTACTTTTGCCTGTCAGGGACAACACAGTGATTACATCATTAGCTGGAGCAGTGCATAATCGGGGTAAAAGAAGAAGCACTGGGGCAGCCACAGAAGCAACAGAGCCTCTTTATCATACTTTTATAATTGTTTATTCAGCAAAACCACTCAATTCAGGGATTAAACAAGATATGTGTCTGCATCAGAATTCTCAAGGTATGTTTGGTTCACGTTGCATGAAAACAAATGGTAGATTTCCTTTAACATCTCCTTCCTAGGTCTTAACACACAGGCCTGTATAGGGAAATTTTAACTATCTATACACAAGTTCAGTCAAACACAAATAATCTTAGATTATTTTTCTTGTGTCACACCAGAAGTTCTTAAGACTCTGTGCTTTACTCTCCATGCCAAACATATTCTAATGGAGAACATGCTTTTTCCATTGCTCGAATCTGAAGCTCTGAAGATGCCAGACACTGAGTTGTTGCACTGCGATTGATATGAACCAAGAACTGGTGGTAAGAATCTCAATTATAAGGGAATCTCGAGCTTTTAACCTTGACTGAGATTGACAAGCCATTAACTGTGTCATGTATGTTCTCATTTACCATAAAACCAATCTGCTGACAGATGTGGGGGAGACACAGCAATCTTGTAACACATTGATGTATTGATAGAGAGGTGGAAGGTCTTCGGAGATGAAGACTAGATGAGACAAGTAAGACAGAAACTTGGTAGGTGTCACATATAAATCAATCTGGAGAAATATACCAATATTCATATAAATATATTCAAATGTCAACCTTGATATTGTGGCAGTTGTGGTTCTGTATAAAGAAAATGTTATATTAATGCAACATATATACATTAGGAATAATTTGGTGTTTCTATCATTTTAAGGAGGACACTTTTTATCATACATATATTGTATACATTGATAACACCAGATCCACATCCATTGACAAGGGACAAAGTTCAGCACCATTTTCCACTTCCTACATAGCGATTTCCACAAGTGACACAGAACATAGCCAGCACAGTCAATGGGTTAATTTCCTAATGTCCCATGAGTTGCTAGATTCAAAGAGGAGCTGTCATGTCTTTTGACATGTATGTGATAGTAAAATGTTGTGGCAAAAAAACATAATATTCAATATCTGGTTTCGGATTGAATAAAAATATGATGGTCCCCTTTAAAGGAAAATAATGGAATCAGTGGAACGATTTGGCGTACAGTAGCTTTTGACATTCGAATGATTAAAGAAGAGTCACAGCTGTGTAACAATGCAAAACTGTTTTCTCCCAAATCTCTAAAAGTTATTGCCAGACATTCGGCACAGACAGACAATGCCTACAGCACGCTATGCAGTTGCCTTCATTATAAAATCCAAAGTATCTTGCTCTATTCATCTACAATTCAGCTTTTGGGATTTTATGTTTTTTTCAACTATGGCGTGACTTTAATGTCATACAAAAACACCCAGCTTGAAATAAATGTATTACCTTTCTGCTGGATTCCCTGCGGTTGTGATTTGTGTACGGGTTTAAATTATTGATTTAGTTTAAAGAGAAATCCCGAGCTTAAAAAAAAATAATGAATGGTCTAAAAGTCTCGAGATGAATAATTATTTGTAATCCTTCCAGCCATGAATTAGTACAACACGTTGTAAAATGTAAATTGTATTTTATTTGTTTTGGCTTTTGTTTTTTTAACAATTCCCCTGAAAACACAAAAAAATAAGTCAATGTTAAATTCTAATTTAAACCCTGTAGTATGCTCTACGTGTGACAACTCTACATGAATAATAGAGAAGCTCTGCTGTATAGGTGAAAATTAAAAAGCAAATTGTTAAAGATAAATACCGTATATACTGGAGTATAAGCTGAGGTACCTATTTTTACCACAAAAAATTGGGAAAACTTTTTGACTCGATAAGCCTAGGGTGAATGTGCAGAAACTACTCTTTAATAAAATGTCTAGTAGCAGCCTCCCCTCATCAATAAATTGTCCAGCAGAGCCCCTTTAAAATTAAGAGTCCAGCTTACCCCCCCCCTTTAAAAAGAAATGTTAAGCAGAACCCCCTTTAAAGAAATGTCCAGCAAAAATACCCTTTACCAAAAAATGTCCACCAGTGCCCCCTTTAAAAAAATTCCTAGCAGTGATCCCCTTTATAGAAATGCCAAGCAGTGCCCCCTTTTATAAAAATGTCCAGCAGTTCCCCCTTTATAAAAATGTCCAGCAGTTGCCCCTTTTATAGAAATGTCAAACAGTGTCCCCTTTTATAAAAATGTCCAGCAGTTGCCCCGCTTATGGAAATGTCAAGCAGTTCCCCCCTTTATAGAAATGTCAAGCAGTGCCCTCCTTTATGAAAATGTCAAGTAGTGTCCCCTTAAAAAAAAGGCCATGTTGCTGCCTGATGACGTCATGCCGTGTCTGTGCATGCGGACAGAGAACATGGATGTGCCTTTGCCCACACTGCTTGAGAGTCGGAATATGCAGAGAGAAGCCAGGGGAAGAACAGGATACTGTGAATGAGCGCCGGAGGTGAGTACTAATTTTTTTATATACCCTAGTATAAGCCAAATGGCTCTTTTTCATGAGAAAAATTGTGCTGAAAAATGTGGCTTGCACTTGAGTACATATCTATTTCTTAGCTTCATAATTTATTTTCCACAAAAGTGAGGAAAATAGACCCTTTAATTTCAATTACAGCTATCTACGGGGTAAGTCAAGGTTAATGCCACTGCCATTTTTCATTTTTGTGTTTCCATTTTTTGTAATATTTTCATTTTCTTAATATTGTGTCATATGATTTTCATGAAGCAAAAGATCAACTTATAGGATCTGTTTGACATGGGCGCAGAGGTTCCAAAATGAATTCCAATGGTTCCATGGATATCAAGTTTTCTGGTGGGCCCCTCCAACTTTTTGCAAGACGCAAACCTATAACCTACAAACTTTACACGTCTTATAGAATAATTGTAGAATTATTATTGCTCAGAACAAATAGACTTATGCATATTGTAGACTATATAATCTGAAGATGAGCCAGGATTGTAAATTACTTAAATAAAAATAAGCCTATAATATACATTTTTGGAAATGAATAAGTTGTGCTCCTAGCCGGCCAGCATGCAGTATGGTTTGCATAAGTTATATAAAACAACGCATTTGGTAGATCATTTCTGTGCTGAATGAGTAGAGATTAGTATGTCTCTCCAAAGGTAACATCCCGAACTCGGATGTAGAAGCTTATGAGAACAAAACAAATATTATCCAAAAAATGATTCTGGCTTTGGTCGCTTCTGCAATAGGATCGCACATAATCATTAATATTTATACAAACACTCTGCTTCTACTCTATTTATACAAGCTCTATGTGTGCCTTCTCACATTTCAGAGATTCTGCTTTATCCTGCAATATCACAGCTTTCCTCATATTCAAAATATTTAAGCACTGAATATCTATTGAAACACTGACTATAACAGAGATGTGAAATATGCAGACACAAAAGAGGAAAACCATAGTACAGTAGTTATATAAATCTGCATTAAATAACAAGTCAACAGAATAAATACCGAATAAATAAACAAACTTAATCTATAAAGTGGTTGTGTCTACAATCCTTAGGAAATGTCATCAATATCTGAAATCTACCATTTGTTTTTATGCATTGTTAACCAAACATACCATGAGAATGATGTAGTGACACTGATGCAGAAACATATCCTGTTTAATCCCTGAACTGAGTGGTTTTGCTCAAAAAGCAATTATAACATTAAGGACTTTGGGAAAGCTGGGTGCAGCCTGACTGTAGTACATAATCACATTACTTCCACATACACAGAACCTCTCTTAATTATCCAGACAGGACTAATCAACCTAGGGGGTTGGTGCAGTGATTGATTACTTCTGCCTGTGAAGGACAACATAGTAATGACGTATTTTCGGCTTATGCTGGGCAGGTCAAGGCTGGAGCAGTGCATAAATAGGGTGAGGAGAATGCCGGGGAAGCCACAAGAGTGCCAGAGCCTCATTATCATAATTAAAAAAAAAACCATGAAGTTTAGGGATTAAACAAGTTATGCTTCTGCATCAGTGTAGCTAAAGCATGTTTGGTTCATCTAATATATAAAGCTGAATGTATGTGTATGTGTATGTTAGCCCGCTAAAGGAATCTGAACCGTCCCGTTTACAGTCACCACGTTTTGCACAGCCGCTCTCTGTGACTCCACCATATACAGGACCCATTGTCAGCTGCTGCTGCTACTGGGGCAGTTGGAAGCTGAGCCGTGATTGGTTGCTGTTCTTCCACAGGTCATTAATATGAGCTCTGAGCTTTCATTGGTTTCTATAGGCAATCAGTATAAGATGCTCATGCATGTGGTAAGATGGATAGAGACAGAGAGACAGACAGGCTGTGACATGGACTTAGACAGGCTGTGATAAGGACTCAAAAAGGCTATGACAGGGACTGAGACATGTTGTGACAGGGACTGAGAGACAGACTGTGACAGGGACTGAGACATGTTGTGACAGGGACTGAGAGACAGGCTGTGACAGGGACTGAGACAGACTGTGACAGGGTTCTGAGAGACAGGCTGCAACTAGTAATACATAAAAGCAAATGGTAGATTTCTTGTGTAACACACAGATTTTCTACATCAATTCACTAGCACACACAGCTCTGCTACGTAATTCATTCACACAGCTCTGCCACATCCATGCATTCACTAAGGCTGGGTTCACACCATGTTTTATGGTTTTATGTATATGATAGGTGCATACATCGGAAAAGCACCCAACGTATACATTTAGAGTATTCATTGACAAATAGAGGGAGGCAAACATAGCTCGGAGGAGGGACCCGGTGAATACCCTGTTCATTGGCTATAGCCAGTCACCGTTTGCTGTCAATCTACTTTCCTCTGCCCGCATTCAAGGGGGAGTGGGGTCCCCAGGCAATGTATTCCACTGTATAGGCATACTGTGGGATAAGTCTGTGCCATACATTGTGAGGACACAGGTCGAAGCCTCCTGACATGTCCTTACCACATATGACACAAAACATTATTTGTTTGGCAGAATGATGTTAGTCAGTAATTGAGAGGGGACCAAAAAATCCACATAAAGATAAGTGGCTAGTAGATTTGACAAAGTGTTATAAAATAATAAATGGGGATTCCAATGGTACAGAGAAGAAGGTAAGGACCTCTGGTAGTGTTTTTCTCCTCTCTCCGGAGTGCCTGGTGCATTGAGGGATGGAGGAATCTGAAGAAGGATTGTGCATGTTTTAGCTGAGTATTCCCTGAAGCAAGTGGTACTATTTTCAGTGTAACCAGACCACTGCATGTGCTGGTAACCTTAAAGTTCACGGATAAAATATTATCACCAAAGTTCCTGTTGTTTTCTAAGACATTATCAATGTAAACGTTTTCCTAGAGTAGATGGAATAGATGGAAAACCATCTACTAACATCTGACTGCATTTGGTTTCTTATAGTAGATAAAAGATGCAGTGTTCCAGTTTCTAATATGCCTTTGCTAGAAGGTGAAGTGTTTTTGTATTTTGTGTGTACTCTCGGGTAAGTGAATGAAGTGAGACTTTAAAGGGATTGTCCAGAAGTTAAAAAACATGTCTGCTTTCTTCCAAAACAGCGCCACACCTGACCATGGTTTGTGCCTGTATTGCAACTTAGCTCCATGCATCTCTAAGCAGCTGAGTTGCAATATTGACACAAACCATGATCAAGTTTGGCACTCTTTTTGGAAGAAAGCAGCCATGTTTTTCAAACTGGATATCCCCTTTAAGCCTACACATCGAATAAATAAATAGTCATTTCATTGTTCTCCCGATCACAGAAGTGTCTGTCATTTCAGCATGCAGTTCTTATGTCTGTCCATCTCTGGGTTCATAAACAAATTCTGTATTTCCGCTCATTAGTTATGATGGAGAAACATCAGCTTTTATGAAAACGTATAGGTCTACTGAGAAAAGGACTATAGATAAGGCTTGTTTGGAGTGTCCAGAGGCGCTACCAGGAGATAGGCCAGTACACCAGGAGACGTGGAATGGGCCGTAAGAAGGCGACAACCCAGCAGCAGGACCACTACCTCTGCCTTTTTGCAAGGAGGAACAGGAGGAACACTGCCTGAGCCCTGCAAAATGACCTCCAACAGCCACAAATGTGCAGGTGTCTGCACCAACGTAGAAACCAACTCCATGAGGACGGTATAAGGGTCCGATGTCCACAAATGGGGGTTGTTCTCAAAGCCCAACACGGTGCAGTGTACTTGGCATTTGCCAGAGAACACGAGGATTGGCCTGTAGTTTGGTTTTTACACTTAAATTTTGTGTGTGACTCAAATCCAGGACTATTGGTTAATAAATTTGATTTCCATTGTTGATTTTTTAAAGTGATTTTACGATTTTGTCATCACATTCAACTGTGTACAGAACAAAGTATTCAATGAGAGTAACACACCTAGGATGTGTTATTTGAGTGTTCCTTTTATTTTTTGAGCAGTGTATTTACAGGGTATAAATAAATGGGCAGGATGGTGGAATATCTCGTGAAGTACACATTGAATGGGGAAAGTCAAAATATATATGTGACAAATATTTTTCAAATATATATCTAATGTTATCAAACTCAGCCCCCTAATGCCATTCCCTGGGGGTGGACCAAGGGAAACTTACAAATCTCAAATGGGAACCCCAATTTTTTTTTTATTGCCGTTTCAGATTCTCAAGGAAAAAATACGTTGCTTTGACCTAGGTCTTTTCCAATTTTAATGACAGATGGTCCTGCAATTGGCAAAATTTGTGCAAATATGTGCAAAAATGTTAAAGAAGAGGACATTTCAATAAATACACATCATATTCAAAATCTGAAAAGACATGTAATATTTTTATCAAAGCTATGCAATGTTTCCAAATTCAAACACCTAATGTAGAGCAATAAATGTTTAAAAACGTTGTAGGCAATGAGAAAAAAAAACATCTTCAGAGGGGAGGAGACTTCTGTTGATCAAGCTCCCCGATGTGAGAGACAGAGGACTCACATTACACCAGCCCCTAAAGAGAACACTACTTGTATACATTATCATTGTTCCTGGGTTATGCTGAATGTAGTTTCTATTTATAAAATTAGAGTCCCCCCTTCTCATCCCCAGGAAGGTGGGGGGTAGATTTTTAAGACCTCGGATAGATTTTAAAAAAATATTTGTCACATTTGTTTTTCGATCCAATGTGCATTTCTCAAGATATTCCATCGTCATGACTTTTTTGGTTTCATATTTATAAATAAACATAAGAAATATAGAAAGAAAGAAAGAAAGAAAGAAAGAAAGAAAGAAAGATAGATAGATAGATAGATAGATAGATAGATAGATAGATAGATAGATAGATATGTTTACAGCATATTTTTCTTTTTTGCTTATAACCTTTCAAATTAGTTAGTTAAATCACTTGAATTCTCTGAAATGAATGGACTCTTGAAGTGATGAATAAGTACTATGAATTATTACCATAAAAGCATAATTAGAATTATGGCACATTCTTCACACAGTGTAAAAAGCCCACTCCAATGTAATACTGGGAGAGGTATATTAAGAGAAATTGTTCATATACTTTGTATTCAAAAGTATTTTTTGGTGAATTTCACAGGAATAAAATATTGCTTTTCTTAATTTTCTTTATTTAAATAAAACCTGTCACCAGGGACCATCCACAAATCACACACAGCACCTTTTAGATATATTTATACATGTTCCACTGATGGGATTAGAGCCACCATTCTTTAAAAAAAAGACTTATTGATGTCCTCTGTTCCAGTCATGGAGGCAGGGAGCTTCAGTATACCGCCAAGCTATCCCGCCCTCCTCACTGACACTGACAGTGGAATACTGAAGAGATTTCCTGGAGGAGGGGTGAGTAGGAGGGGTGTTACTCAGCTCTGGTATATTATTAACCACTCCCTCATGGGGTTGGGGTTGAAAGTGAGGCTGTTTGTGTGAAGAATAATTAACCTTCCTCCTCACCCTTTCATGTGGAGGGCGGAGTAGCTTGACTGTAAACCTCAATGCCTCGGTACTGGAACAGAGGGCATCAATAATAGTCCTTTTCAGACAAATGGTGGCTCTATTATCATGGTTTGGGGTATCAGTGATCAGCAGAACATGGATAAAGACATCTAAAAGTTACTGTGTGTGGTTTGTTGGGGGAATTGGTGAAAGATTCTCTTAGGCATACAATAAGTAAGTTAGTTTAGAAGTTAGAGTTACCATAGAAACTATAGAATCCCAGAAAACTAGTGATTTCAGAAAATCTTGGCAATCCAACAGCATTTGCTCTCCATTATAACAATCCTGTATGAGAAACACATAGTCTAGAGACACAGCAATATAAGCACGGAAGACAGAAGAGATATGCATCACCATGGATGTGGGGGGTTATATAGATTTTAACTCTGCTACAAACCGTGTAAACATATTTGACTCTATACATGAGATATTACAATAGGTATATTCTCATGAATTGGAAATACATACTAATGTGAATAAACAAGAGAGAATAAAAAATAAACCTTGCAAGTTAAAATATCAGTGCACATTATGCAACTTGTGATGTCAATGAGACAGACTTCTTGTAACTAGAAACCCTAGTGGCATAATAGTAGAATTTCTCATTGAAAATATTGTGACAAGCTAAAAACAACTGCTATTAGCATCACACGTCATTGGTGGATTCATATAGACACATAGGTAATATCACAACATTGAAAGACATTATAGAAAATACAATGCTTCACACCTAGATCCGCAGATGTAAATCCTAGAGCTGGAGATTTTAGGGGTTATTTATCTGGCACTTGTGTGCTAGCATAGGACAACGCAGCCGGCGAGTTTTCACATATGAGGTGGTGGGAAGGGCAAAATAATTGCAAGTCCTAGCAATAAGCTACTGGCGTGGTGCAGAAGTCCTGGAAAATACCCCCCATTTTCTCAATTATGGCTCTCTAAGGCTACATTCACACTGCCGCAAGGGGGGCGTATATACGGCCGACGTATGTATGGCCGATATACGTCCCCAATAGACCGCAATGGGCACACGGTGCCCTACGGGAGCAGTACGATCGGTACACCTGCGGCACCGTACCACTCCGTACCCAGGAAAAAGATAGGACATCCCTATGCGCCATACATCCCTATGGAGAGGGGCGGGGGCGAGCAGCGCTCAGCCCATCCTCCTCTACCCGCGCGCGATGTCAATGCAGCCTAAGATTGTTACATTTGATAGGTCTAAATTTCTTATTGAAAACTAAATTAATTTCAATCTTTACAGAGACACTATAGTAAAATCTCTCAACATGGGTCTATATTACAATTCTATAGTGGATGATGCAAGCAGGTAAGAAGTACAGTAATTAGTATTAAGTGAACCTGGACCACAAAATACGGGCTCAGCTCGACAACCCCAGAAAAGAAACCAGCTGCATTTAAATAGCTATGGCCACACGCACATACCTTATGTGCGAGATGTTACTGCCTGTTGGTGTCTGTCTGTGGGCCAGTGTTTAAAATGCCTCTGGTGACATTGCTAGCGGAATTTTAAAGGGTTAACATTGATGATCGAAGCCAACACTATTTAAGGTTGTTACTAGTGGGGGTTTGGGTCTGGGTCCTGTACCCGGACTTGAACAGATTACAATTTGAAATTTTACCAGGAATCTTATCAGGAGTGTTCATCACTAGTATTGATTAAAAAGTATGACCATTACATACGAAAAGCAGGGTGGACACAAAAGAAATTCACAAAAAAGAATGTTTTAGAATCTGTAGTATATCCACTTTTGACAACAACCAATGATCATCTGTAAAATATAATTCTGCTCGATTTATATAAGGCTAGGGATGAGCAGACCCGTTCAGATTTTGGTTTGGCCAAGTTCAGTCAAACACTTGTTGGGGCTCATTAACAAACATGAACACTCACCTCCGCATGCCCTGGTCACAGGTGTTACCATTTAAATACCACTGTAATTTTTCCAGAAGTTTGTCATCTATGGGGAACAGTGATTCGAATGTTAATGGTGAAGAGCAAGCGCCAACAGCATTTAAATGCCACCAATGGCCGAACTCAAACCTGAACTCCTAAATATTGTGGTTCTGGTCTGCTCAATATCACACAACAACTGTTTTCCTCTCCTTCTATACTTGTCTTGGTCATCTTTTCTTTGAATCCACTTCTTTGCTACACAACCTCATCATTAAACATCTACGTACATCTTCACCATCGGTACATGCAGATTTGTCCAGTTTCTCTCTTTGACTCTTTGACTGAAATATTGATTTTTTTAAAGACTGTGATTCATTTAACAATGTCAAACAGATAAAATAGCTGTAACTAATTATGTATTACTTAATATCACTTTGGCTGTCTGCCATAGTTCCCAATATATGTAATCTCATTGCTTTCTATTTTATATTTTGCTCAATTGCAGATTTGTGATCGGAAAATAAATCAGTGTTATAGATGTAATGTATTGAAAAAAAAACTTTGTTGACAGCGCTGCTTTTTGTCATCAGATATATTAGCAGTAGCTGCCAGAGTCGTAGCTCATCTCTGACCACTGTTGGTTAATGCACCATTATATCTCAGATGTGTATTTAAATAAATGGCAATGCTAAATTTCACCTTAAGACTTTGGAGAGGCCATTATTCCCCCAACAATATTTTAAGTAACCAAGTGCAGTATGTTAAAGTTGTTGTCCTATCAACTATAAGTATAGAGCCGCACGTGAGCTCCATTTATCTAAATGATGTAAAGTTTCATGTTGAAACCTGACATCCCATCAACAAATTATGTCATTTCCCTTCCATTTTTCCCTATTTGCTCTGAGTCAACATTAATGGAGCTGTTTCATGCTTTTATACTACTTTTGGACATTTAACCTTCCTCTAGATCATAATTGGCTTTTTTACTGTAATAACTGTGAATCTGTAATATAGCCTGCCTCAGGTTCTGTTCACTGTAGGGACAGGAGAGAGCTTCAAAAATGTTCTAGATGTCTTTATATCAAAATAACATTAATGTTTAATGTTATATTATAAAATGGTTTCTCTTAGATCCCTTCCTCATCCAATCCATTCCCTTCCCTTCCCTTCCTAGAGGATTGAGCATCTGTAGTAGAGCGGTTTCGTACATATTTTTATGTTTTTTTGTACAAGATTGGATTTACCCTCAAACATCACTACTGACTCCAGTGATTTACCAAAATGTCACTTGGACAATTGAGATTATGTTATCACTGATGGTCTGCCAGAAGTAGAAGCCCAATAATGGAAGGGTCACCAAGGAGGCTTCTGTAATTTCCCACCAAATGTCACCTCTTCAGGAGTCTTTCAGTGAAAGCTGAAAACTTTTTAACATACCTTGAGCAAAGTAATTCTCCAGTAGACATTAGAGAAAGAACTAGTAGATAAGCATCAAGAAGAGTGGAAATTGAATTTGTCCCCTTTATTGCACATATCAATGAGTCATGTCAATTAGATGATAATTTTGTTTGGATTGATATATTTCTTAAAAGACAACCTGTCACCATATTTTAACCCGCTAACCATGATGAAAGCTGGTAGAAGAATCTGAAATCTCCTTCTAGGATCACTGATTTACATACACTCACCGGCCATTTTATTAGGTACACCTGTCCAACTGCTCGTTAACACTTAATTTCTAATCAGCCAATCACATGCCGGCAACTCAGTGCATTTAGGCATGTAGACATGGTCAAGACAATCTCCTGCAGTTCAAACCGAGCATCAGTATGGGGAAGAAAGGTGATTTGAGTGTCTTGGAACGTGGCATGGTTGTTGGTGCCAGAAGGGCTGGTCTGAGTATTTCAGAAACTGCTAATCTACTGGGATTTTCTCGCACAACCATCTCTAGGGTTTACAGAGAATGGTCCGAAAAAGAAAAAACATCCAGTGAGCAGAAGTGTGGGGGGAAATGCCTTGTTGATGCCAGAGGTCAGAGGAGAATGGGCAGACTGGTTCGAGCTGATAGAAAGGCAACTGTGACTCAAATCGCCACCCGTTACAACCAAGGTAGGCAGAAGAGCATCTCTGAACGCACAGCAGGTCGAACTTTGAGGCAGATGGGCTACAGCAGCAGAAGACTACACAGGGTGCCACTCCTTTCAGCTAAGAACAGGAAACTGAGGCTACAATTTGCACAAGCTCATCGAAATTGGACAGTAGAAGATTGGAAAAACGTTGCCTGGTCTGATGAGTCTTGATTTCTGCTGCGACATTCGGATGGTAGGGTCAGAATTTGGCGTCAACAACATGAAAGCATGGATCCATCCTGCCTCGTATCAATGGTTCAGGCTGGTGGTGGTGGTGTCATGGTGTGGAGAATATTTTCTTGGCACTCTTTGGGCCCCTTGGTACCAATTGAGCATCGTTGCAACGCCACAGCCTACCTGAGTATTGTTGCTGACCATGTCCATCCCTTTATGACCACAATGTACCCAACATCTGATGGCTACTTTCAGCAGGATAATGCGCCATGTCATAAAGCTGGAATCATCTCAGACTGGTTTCTTGAACATGACAATGAGTTCACTGTACTCAAATGGCCTCCACAGTCACCAGATCTCAATCCAATAGAGCATCTTTGGGATATGGTGGAACGGGAGATTCGCATCATGGATGTGCAGCCGACAAATCTGCGGCAACTGTGTGATGCCATCATGTCAATATGGACCAAAATCTCTGAGGAATGCTTCCAGCACCTTGTTGTATCTATGCCACGAAGAATTGAGGCAGTTCTGAAGGCAAAAGGTGAGTGTATGCCAGACAAAGACAACATATATTACGTCTCCGATATGTATGTTAAGTTATATGCTGATTCTAAACTTTAGTTTCACTGAGAAGTTTGTATGAATCCTGCCCACTAATCTGCCAGTGTAACTCACTGTAGGTTGGCCGTCAACAATCACTGTGCAACAGGAGTCTGCCTGCCCTATCTTTACGAGGCCTTTGACAGTATCTTCAAAGTAATTCCATATTCTAAAACTTTCCTAAATGTTAATCAAAATCAAGATTTTTTTGTCTGTTTACTGAAAGTTGAAAGATAATAATCCATGTGGAGTCAATAAACAGATGTTCTGTAAAATCTCATTAACAGAGAGATGGTTTCAGTGAAAGTTGGGATAAAAAAATTCCTTGAACATATCTAGTAATTAATCAGATATCAAACTGCAAGGTCTCTGATTGCTCATAAAGTAACAACATTACATAAATCAGTTAATTTGCTTATTTACAATGTAATTAATATTTATGAGTAAATATAGATATATTTCTTACAGCTGTCTAGAGAGCAGTCCTATCCATATGTCTACTGATTTATGTCATCTGCAGTCTTCAAACTTTTCTTTCTCTAGCACTTACATATTGATCAATGGTATTTCTGTAACAGAATTAGAGATGAGTGAAGCATTCAAGATTAACTCTGTTGAAGCTTTGGCAAATTTTATAAAAGATTTTGTTCAATCTCTTTGATCAATACTAATGTTTCTGGAATTGTCCTGGAAATCGGTATATAACCCCCTTTATTCTTCAAAAACACAGAGGTTTCATGTAAAGAACCTACTGTATTTCGGTTCGTTAATTTTCCAAAAATTTTCATGTTCTCTTGCTCATTCTGCCTCCCTATGTGTTGAGATGACAGAAGATCCTAGGCAACATTTTAAAGATTAGTTCGAAACCAACTATAAATTATTCATATTTGCTTCAAGCCTGAAAAATGGCAGATTCAAACAAAATGTTTAATAATAATAATTCCTTCATTTATATAGCACACACAGATTACACAGCGCTACACAAAGCTGTCCCCATGGGGCTCACATTCTAATCAACCTACCAGTATGTTTTAGAGTGTGGGAGGACCCCGAGGAAACCCACGCAAACATGGAGAGAACAGATGTTGACCTAGATGGGACTTGAACCAAGGATTATAAATGCGCAGGACCCAGGACCCCAACGTTGCTAGCCAATGAGCCAACATGCTGCTCATTTATTATTATGTATTTATAGAGTACCATTGATTTGGTGGTGCTGTATTACTCAAATAGTGGATTCACATACATTATATTAAGACAGGAACAATTCCAAGTACAAATACAAGATTACAGAGATCCGGAAACAAGTGGAAGGAGGATCGTGCCCATGAGGGCTCACAATTTATATGGGAAGATAAAAAAAGGCATAACGTGAGGGAGCTCATTGTGCATATTGGGGGTCATTTACTAAGGGGCCGATTCGTGTTTTCCCGACTTGTTACCCGAATATTTCCGATTTGCGCTGATTTTCCCTGTATTGCCCCTGGGATTTTGGCGCATGCGATCAGATTGTGGCGCATCGGTGCCGGCATGCACGCAATGGAAATGGGGGGGCGTGGCCGAACGAAAACCCGATGGATTCGGAAAAACCAGCGCATTTTAAAAAAAAGTGTTGCGGGACTCGCGCTTATCTTCACCAGGTATAGGTTCGTGCATTCCGGCGGACCTCGGGGAACATTAGCGCAGCAACAACATCTGGTGGACGGCAGAGGAACTACCTTAGTGAATCGCCGGAAGACCCGAATCCACCGCATAGAATGCTCCGCTGGATCGCGAATGGGCCGGATAAGTAAATCTTCCCCATTGTGTGTTGTAAACGATCCTAAACAGGTGGGTTTCAGATTCCGTTTGAAGGTTTGGAAGGTGGGGGACAATCTAAAACATTTTGGTAAAGAGTTTCAGAGTATAGGTGAAGCACAGGAGAAGAGCAAACATTGAACACAATTGAGAAAAATTGTTCAATAAAAATTTGTTCAAATTGTCTCAATAAGTTTCCTGTGACCCTCTTCCCATTGGAAATAAAAGAGTTGGATTCAAAATTGCCGACTTCAAAATGTCTTCCATGGCCAACACCCATTATGTGCCACAAACAGGAATTTGATATCACAACAATTCCCATTATATTTAGGTGTATCCATATAAATGGCTCATCCCGTATTTTGGTTGCGATGGATATTCTGATACAGCATTTTCCCAATGAAGTAGACTATATTCAATGGAAGGAACAAGTTTGTGGAGCTTTTTTTTTCTCATTCTATTTCAGAAAATCAACTGACAATTAAAAGTGCCATAGAAAACTTTATTGTATAGGTTTTACTTTTACCATTTAGTTACAATAGCTGTAATTTCATATGATTTTCCTCAATTCTACACCTTATTTCAGCAGTTGTAGCTTTGTCCAATGTAGGAAATTGCCTCCAATTTTTGCAAAAAGAAATGAAATAATAGGTTAAACCTTTTCACTGAAAATTTTAGAGACATATTTTGTACATTATTATAAATCAGTGATTTCTCAACAGGATCAAAGCCTAACATTATGGGTCAGTCAGTTAAAGGCTGGTGACAACCTAAAATTACTCAAAATTGTCCAAATTTTAGAGAAATAATGGCAGGAATTATTCTCATCCAAAACTGTTATTATTAATCCTTTACCTACAATTCATCAAAATTAGTTCTATTGCTTATATTGTACAATATAAAACCAACATCTGGTTCACCTTGGTCTAACTTCATGGTTCCTGCTCAGCATATGCTCCAAGAAAATCTCCCATACTATATCTATATATATAATATCAAAGAAATGATGTTCTTCTCACCATCTAACATGAAATCAGAATAAACCTTTCTCGTTTTAGGTCAATTACAATTGTCAAAATTTGCCAAATGCCAGAATAATGAGAGTTTTTAAAGGCATTTTTATAACTTTCTACAAAGTTTAAAATTATGGTAATTTTAATTCATGTAATGATTCAACAGTTTGGGACAGCCCATTAGAGGATGTTATGTTTTCGGAAGCCTTTATTGGTAACATCTAAGTTAATATGGTGGGTGATAAATATATTTTGGAAAGAGTGGGGTGAAAATTTCAGCTCAAAATCTGGACTATGATGTTTCCTGAGTCCCAGATAGCAATTGTGCAAAATTTGGTGATTATAAGCGTGACAGTGCAGATTCCATTAGCGGACGTACATACTTACATATACACACACATACACTTAACTTTATATATTAGATTTTGGTAATCTAAATTGACCTAAAATGGGAAAGGTTTGTTCTGATTTAATGTCAGAGTGAGAAAAACTTGCACATGTGTTTTTTTTATATAGTGTATGTAAACTTCTGGTTTCATCTGTGGAACCTGAGGCCACACACAATGCATAAATCCCATCACTTTTTTAAAAGATAAAAAACAATATTCTACTGCCAAGTGCACCTTTTATTTCCATAACATAATTTAAATGAAAACCCCCATTGTCAAAACTTTTTCATGCTGTGGTGTAAAAAAAAAATTCCTCTTACGGAGATTAGGATATTCACATACAGCCTTTAGGTTCTTGCATGGAAATTTCATGGTAACACAAGAAAGCAAACGGCATACAAACAATCCTGAAAAAAGAAGAAATTTAGCAATTATGTTGTCAGCAATTATGTGTAGACTTTGTCGTTCTCTTCAATTTATGAAGACGTTCATTACCATTTTTACAATGTTTTCCATAAAATTTATCTCATCTCTCTTCGACACTTTTGTCTGCCAACAACTTATTTAACGTATTTAATATACTTCTGAGGACTGGAGAATTGAGAAAACTTTTTGTAATTTATTTTTTTCTTTTACACAACACATTCACTTGTTTCCCTTTACATAAATTATCACGTTGCAAAAAATGAGAATGTTTTTTTTAGCCGAAACTATCCTAAAACATTCAGATTGTATTGTTATATATTTGGTTACATTGGCGGCCGTTGTCCAGATTCACACTGCTGCTCTCCCACTGCCTATTATTTCTTGTTTTTTGGTGGGTTTTCAAATATGCTAGATACTTAGTTCTTAAAGGGGTTGTCCACTTTCCGCAAATTATTGATATTGCTTGTATAAGGAACATTTATACAATTTTTCAATCTATGTTCTGTATCAATTCCTCATAGTTTTCTAGATCTCTGGTTGCTGTCCTGCAATATAAAGCTTCTATGTTTATTTCCAGTGGTTAAATCTATCCTTGGTCATGTGATGGACAGGTAGGTGCACGAGCCGTTATATCACAGAGTGGTAATTAGAGCTGTGTAATACTACAAGCTTGTGTACCTGTGTGTCCATCACATGACCATGGACAGATTTATATCCACTGGAAGTAAACATAGAAGCTTTTTATGGCAGGACAGCAAGCAGAGATCTAATAAAGATGAATTGATACAGAAAATATATTATAGAATTGTATAACTTTTCCTTACACAAACCATATCACTTATTTTCTTAAAGTGGACAACCCCTTTTTCCCTTCCCCTTTTTTGTTCTTTTAGGCAGTGGAGTTGCATTACATTTCTTTGATCCTGACCCTTGTCATATGTATGAATATATATATATATATATATATATATATATATATATATATATATATATATATATCACTTATGTGCTGTCCATCCTAATCTCTGTCTGTCTACTGGCCCCAAGTGAACTCTACTGCCGTAACATGTTCCTTGTATTTCTACATAATTGTCCGCCTTACCAGTAATATTAAGAAATGCCTTGCCTTCTGCTTATACATTTATCAGGCCATTGCTATTGGAGAAACCTGATCACCATAGGGACCAAGGGATGCTGCTGGGTGTTGATAGGGCTTGGGGCTAAATCTATATGTTATGTCCATTTTGATCTTGCGTTGGGTATCCAATACTTTATGTAGATTCCTCAATATTATGGATACTTTCTATAACTTAATAGTCAATAACCATTCTGGAATTGAAGTCCTTGAAGGATACAAGGGTAAACATAGGAATATGAATGACTTTTCAAGGGCAAAATAGTGATGGCTAAGCAACCAGGTTGGAATGGAACATCAAGTCTTGTCACCCAACTACCTTAGAAACTCATCGCCTCTTCTACTAAGATTATTTCCCACTGACCCTGCAAGTTAGTACCAGGCTCACAGGTTAACTGCATTGGCAAATCTTCTTAACCTTTGTGATATAAAGACATTCCATGATATACATTTATCTCTAAGGGTTGAAATCTAGGCCTGATTGATGTTCTGTAGCATATTGGCCTTACTTTTCCAAACCATATCACCATCTAGAAATGGGGTTGGGTGGTAGGTTACTGCGTTAATTCATAGTCCTGATTTTTGTCTGAAAGATATACTGTATGTGCTTCTAGACATTGAATGTAATGAAACTGATTACATTTCTATTTTGCTAGAGTAAAACCAGAACTCATACTTGAACTAGAAAGAAAACAGGAAAGGACAAATAAATCATGAACTGACTGGCCTCTAGGTCTCTTTGGTGATATTTTTCTTATAGATAATCTATTTCTCCTCCTTTATAATGGATAATCCATTTAGGTCTCCTTATCACACGCCCTGTAACTCTTTCACAGCCGTATCAATAGGCAATGGTGGACGATCTAAATTATAGCAACAATACTAAAAGACTTTTCTGATATAATAAGAAATATGAGGGATTATTAATTACTTCAAGACACTTCCTGACACCTTGGTTATTATTTATGACTGTTTCTGTAGACGGAACAATAGACATGACACAAAGAATGGAAAAGTATCATAAATTATAACTTTATAAAGCAAATAAAATGAAAATATACTGATATAAATATACTAATATATATATTAGAAACTACAAAATACATTATGATTCAAAGTAAATACATTTTGTAATAATCGAAGTTATGTATTTTTTATGCTTTTCAAAATATTTTGAAGAATTCTTGGGTTTCTTGAGCCAAAATGAGCCATAAAATCTCCATTTATTATCCCTATTAAAAACAGAAAATACTCTCAGTTCTAAGTACTAATCCAAGATTTTTTTTCTTTCAGAAATATTTATTAAGAATATTGTGACATTAATTAAATAAAGCAAAAATGCAAACAAATGCATAAACACAAATTCAAACAGTAAAGAAAACTAATGAAATAATAAAGTAAAATATAATCATGTGTTATTAATAGAGATGAGCGAACATGCTCGTCCGAGCTTGATGCTCGGTCGAGCATTAGGGTACTCGAAACTGCTCGTTACTCGGACGAATACTTCGCCCGCTCGAGAAAATGGCAGCTCCCGCCGTTTTGCTTTTTGGCGGCCAGAAACAGAGCCAATCACAAGCCAGGAGACTCTGCACTCCACCCAGCATGACGTGGTACCCTTACACGTCGATAGCAGTGGTTGGCTGGCCAGATCAGGTGACCCTGGGATAGACTAGCCGCTGGCCGCGCTGCTCGGATCATTCTGTCTCTGGATGCCGCTAGGGAGAGAGCTGCTGCTGGTCAGGGAAAGCGTTAGGGTGTTCTATTAGCTTACTGTTAGGCAGGAGTGATTCTCAAAGAACCCAACAGCCCTTCTTAGGGCTACAATAACGTTCTACTTTTTTTATTTTAATTTGCATCTTTTACCATTTTGTGAGGAATTAGCAGGGGGACTTGCTACCGTTGTGTTTAGCTCTTAGTGGCACACATATCCATAGCAAAGACCGAAGTGGGAAAATTCAGTAGGGGTTGGATTTCTATTAGGCAATAACTCAGTGTCACCAGAATAAGATGTGGTCTGTAAATAAAGTGTGGGCGTCACAAAAAATGCACATCCCGGACTTTTTCTATGTCTCGTTACTCAAGCCTGTCATACTTAACCGCTTCTCCCAGCAAGTACCTCCTCCTGCTCCTGAGGATAATTCCACCAACGACTTCGAGGTAAAGGTCCTAGATATGAAGACGGTGAGAGGTAAGTGGTTCTTCTTGGTTGACTGGAAGGGGTTTGGGCCAGAGGAGAGATCCTGGGAACCCAAGGATAATATTCTAGACCACAGTCTCCTGCAGAGGTTCCTCCAGCCAAAGAAGAGTCGCACCTGGATAACGACCTGGTGGTACCGCGATACAAAAAGTCAAACCCGTTTTGCGGCTGACTTTGGTGAATACTGGGTGCCACTTAGATTCCAGTCCCAGGTGTCGGCTTATGCCATCGTCCGCGGTGGTCCAGTGGGTCCACTACCCCTGGAGCCTGACTAAAATCCAAGAAAAAGTGCTGTTAACAATGGCAAATTATAGATAAAACTTCCAAAACTGTATTGATAAAGAACGTGGCCATATAAAAAAAAACAGGCAGGTTAAGGAGTTCCGATCATTGCTTGCATTTTCATGTGGCCACATTTTTTAAATAATGTATTCAATACATTTTTGGAAGTTTTACCTAAAATTTGTCTGTGCTGACAGGAATATTTCTTGGATCTTTCTCACATTGGGACCGGACCACATTATTGGACTATCAAGCACTGCCTTCACTGACCAGTGACAGTTTTTAGGTTGTACTGAATGCTTTTTTATCATTATGTTCAGTCACTGTAGTGACGTTGGGCTCCATTTCTTAGTGATAATTAAATGTTAAAGGGGTTGGCCACTCTTTTACATAAGTTGCCCTCTTGCCTTTACTCCTGTAATAATACCTGAATGTCCATCAAATGAACCAGCAGTCCTGCTACTTTCTTTAGTGATGTCTATAGACTCTCTGTGATTTTTTGTTTACATGTTTCAGCTCTGATGAATAGGAAGGGCTGAAGCAGGAGAGTTATGACTCATAATGCCCCCCTCTCCGCTTCCTGTGTCTTTTAGTAAGATGAATGTGAGAGAAAGAGGCACAGTGGGTGAAGCCGTTAGGACGGACTGAAGGAGTGAGAAACAGGAAGTTGTGTATATGCTGAGGGCAGCATGGTGAGAACAGTGAAAGGCTGAAACTCTCAAAGGAGGCAAAGACACAGGTATATATACATGTAGAGACATGTATATTTACATGTACATGGAACAGATTTATTTGAAAGTGCCCAACTCCTTTAATTATGTACTGTTATTCACTGTGTTTTAGCTTCAACGCACAATAATTTCAATGAATATATCATGCTTTAGTATTCATGTATATTAAATGAAATTCTTAGAAATGTTTAACATCCATAGATTAACGTACATTACCACTGAATAACCAAATACAGAATGTTAAGATTGTTTATCATGTGGAAAAAGAGAGAGGGAATATGAAAATATAAATTGTAATTCAGCAAACTACCTCTTCAGCTATAAAGTCTATAAGATAAATATCTAGTCCTAAAAATGTAATTATATTGCTATTTTTTGCTTCAACTGTTTATATCTTAATACAAAGTTGTTGGATTTGAAGTGAATTAAAATGTTATCTCTATTAATAATTTATAAAATTGAGAGAAATAAAAGATTTGGGTTTTCAAATTCAATAAGTGTTGCGGCTGTGACTATGTGCAGACTTTCTGTAATTTCTTTGTTATTTTGTTACTTTTGTTACTTGACCTTTCCACTTTTTTGGACATCTGTGCGACAAGACGAGTAACCTTTAAAAAATGTGATCTAGGGATACTCTGTCACTAGATGCCTCCGCAATATATCTTTGTGTGGCCCAAAAGTTCCTTTGATGTGAAGTGAAGGCTGTCAAAACTTTTTTTTGCTAGTCACGATATTGTTCTGAATTGATTGAACATAGAATTGGAAACCTAAGCCTAAATCAAACTAAGGTAAAGGATATCTCTGTGATTAGCCCTATACAGCAAAGGTAAATTTGGGCAAAAAATTCAATATCTTTAAAGGACGTCAACCATCTGATTAAATGTTGGTAGTTGACTATTAGGTACCTCCCCGTCCCGTCCTCATGTGTTCCAAGCTTAATTTCTTATATCTTTGCATGGCCGCATTTCTGTAAAAAATAAGGTATGCAAATAAGCCTGTGGTGCTCTGCAAAGCACCATCAGGCTCCACTGTAATATAATGCCAACCGTATTCTGATGTCAAGCGCTCTCTTTTCAAGTCTCACCGCTTCTCCGAATGCGGCGAGCACAGCACCAGGACGAGCATGAATTATATTTATTGTTTACAAAAATGCGGCAACGCAAAGATATAAGAAATGAAGCTTGGGACACACAGGGACGGGAGGTATGTACTAGCCATCTACCATCAGATAATCTGTTGGAAGATGTCTTATATTTTAATATTGTGAAATGCAATTTTAAAGGGAGTTCTTTTTCTGTGAGGATGTTGCCTTAATGTGAGAAACTAATAAAAGAAACTTTCACAGTTACATGGTTTAACGGTACTAAAGTAAGCAGCTCCTAACTGCTGCAAAATACAATAGGAACGCAAAACCACGTTTAAAGTGGTCCGGCGTATTCATGAGGGGGTGGGACTGGGAGGCGGTGATTGCCGCATGAAGTTCGGAAGTCACCGCCAGCCTGTGGAGTGGGCGGGGTGGTCTGGGTGGTCTGCGCTTCCAGCACAGTCCGACCTTCCCATTGTACTTCGCAGCAGTGTCTGCTTTCATCATCGGAGGGTTACGATAATGCTAGCAGTGTAACACTGCTGCATCTGAAGTAGTGCTAGGAGCAGCTCCTAGTGTATTATTATGGGTGACAGGTCCTCTTAAAGGAAATCAACCAGTTGCAAAAAAACCCAAGAAATAAAAACTCTCCTCCGCTCCTCTTCATCTTGATCCTAACATTGTCCATCGCTAGTCTTGAGTCGCTGGGAAAAGAAAGTTATAATTAGCCTATCTACTACCCTATCTGCTCTGTGATCTTATTTCCTACCCTACTCCCTCAGCACTGAGAATATAGCAGGAAGTATTGAGAATACAGGGGGCGGGGGTGAGACATTGTAACAACCTGTTAATCCAGATCACAGAGAGTCTAGGGTAGCCCCTCAGGTGCATTAGCATAATTTTAAATGTTGGCTTTAGAAGGAAGGAGGTCATGGATAATAAATATAAGATTACCACAGTAACCTGGATATACAAGTAATTTCCCCTGGTTTATCATGATGGATTTTGATGACAGATTTAATTGAAATGGTTTTTCTAGGAATAATAGCAAAATCCCTGTGACCAAGAAAATATAAAAGTTTACTTACCATGCACTGGCTTCCATTTCTAACATTGCAGGGATTTCCCATTCATCAGCGCTTCCAGTTTAGCTGGATGTGTCAGGGGAAATGTGACCCGTTTTGGCCATTCAGTGCCTTCAAATCCTGGAAGTGTGGGTATATGTTGTATTACAATAATAGTTTGCAAAATACAGATCTAGCCCAGTATATTTTGACTTTTGTTCTATTAATTTCATTATCATGTTGCTTATTGCCAGTGACTTTGCTTAGTATTGTAGCTGTACCGCAATCACTTGAATTGGCACTGTGTTAGCCTACATTCACACTATGGTACGGCGGGCATACATCGGCGCTGCGGAGAGGAGCAGGGGATGAGCGCTGCTCACCCCCACCCCTCTCCATAGGGAGATACAGCGCACGGCGCCGTAATACGGGAAAAGATAGGACATGTCCTATCTTTTCCCGTGCTACGGAGCGGTACGGTGCCGCATGTGTGCTGCACCGTACCGCGCCCGTACAGGGCCATGAGCCCATAGGAGTGTATGGGGGACGTATATATCAGCCGTATATACGTCGGCTGTATATACGTCCCCCATACATGTGTGTGAATGTAGCCTTAAATGAACAGGAGGTCACTTACCTGGCAAGCAGAAGTAGTGCTCATTGGAGTTTCCAATACACTCAATACACAAATTATTATATCAGACCCACTCAGATATGACATTGAACACCAATTTTAAATAATTTAGCAATCTTAGAATCCCTCATTACGATTGTATACTGCTTAGAATCATGGGAATTGAAACCTGCTTCATGCACAGATTCCTTTACATAATACAGTTACGTTATTGGCACCATGAAACCTGTTATTTTACTTTTAAAATCTTTTGTTTGTTATTTTGCTTAGAAGTTTTTTCATTGCCCTTCAAAGGTTGTTAATTTTTTTAAAAAAAATTGAATATATACTCACAACCTCATGATGGGTCTTCTTAAAAAGTAAAATCAGTGGTAAACTGCTAGCTTTATCGGAACATACCAATATAACTAGTAAATACTGCAGTACCATAGCCCTCCGAATGCTTGACTAAGCGGGACCAAGTTTACGGCGACCCGGCGTATTCATGAGGGGGCGGTCTGAGGCACTCCCCTCCCAGCTTTTCCGCCAGTACACCCCCTACCATTTGTGCAGTTACCTCTTCCTCGGACCACCCCCACATGAATACGCCAGATCACTGTAAGCTTGGCCGGGTGTTCTGAGGGTATGGCAGTGCAGTGTTTGCTAGTTTTATTGGTATGTTCTGATAAAGCTAGCATTTTAACATTGCTATTACTGGGGTAGGGCTAGGGAGCTGCAGCTCTTAGTGGGTTTTTTGGGGATGACAGGTCCTCTTTAAAGCTTTACTATATTTTACACTGACAACTTATTGTTTTGCTTTCTGAGGAGTAAATAGGAATAATCTTTGTACAAAAAAATAGAATAAATAGAGTAAAGTTGTGGAACTATGTAAGGGCGGGGGGATGGTCTGGGTGGGCAGGTGTCTCAAAATACATTCATTATATTTTTCATGTATGAATAAGCCTAATGTAAAACAATATCAGCGACTCAATATTATTTTCTGCAAACATTTGCCTTGTGTTAATGAACACATAATAACTAATATCAACAGTGCATCTCTGCAGACTATTATCTCCATAAATAGTTTGTTTTCGAAAAAGCCAAAAGCTTCCCTGTCACTGATGAGAAGATATTCCAAGTTTCTACCCAATTTATCAGCCATTCATTCAAGACCGAATCATTATATTACGTTAGATTGTCGGAGAACGCGCTGAATACGAATGTGTTTCTTACATCCAGCAATAAAATGTGAAATCCAATATTACTTCAGTGCTAAGCGTCTAGTGTTCAGTGAAATACTGATATAATATTATCCCACCCAGAGGACGCCTCGGGGACTGACATGGGCTCACCTCAGGCTAAAAGTCGAATGCAGGCAGGAGCTTCCCCAGAGACACCTGCAATAGACTTCACTACGGGGGATCCCAGGTTAATGCCTCCGGCTTGTCTCATTGATGGCTAAATAGATAAAGGGATAGTAAAGTAGAAGACTAGGGAACACAAGGTCAGGACACAGGGAAAGGTCATTGCATGTGGAAAAGAATAGTAATTAAGTGACGGGGGTAAAGGTCATGTGTACCAGAAGATAAGTAACGTGAGGACAAGCCTTTACCTCCGGCACAGACAGAGAATTGAGGAGTATTAAATTGTGTAGACGCTAATGTCTTGGACATGTGCTTGGAGAGACTCATGCGGGTTATGTCAAAAAATGGTTCTAGGGTCTGTTCACCTGTGCTCTCTATATCAGAGACTAAAATTCAGTTCACACAGAAAATAGCAAATTTGTTGGCATATTAGTAATATAAAATTCTAACCAGGGATGTCATCAAATACTAAGAGGGAGATGTCTAAAGACGTGAAGGTGGAATGTCATCATATTTTTGATGGTAAATGCAAATACAAATAAGACACTGTGGCAATGTCATGCTGGATGTTATACATAATTACCAGTCTGGGTCTCCATCAAGTGGGCATATACTTTATGTCAGAACTGCTGGCAAAAAAAATCTACTTAAGGGGGTTTGCCATCTTTTGAAAAGTTTAACAGGGTAAGCTAATCACATTAAACTTGCCTTGTTAAACTGCCCGGGAGGGAGGCTGTTGGAGGAGCTGTCATCTGTCATAACCACTCCTCTATAAGTGGTTGGCAGGGCGTGCCAATGACTACCACACCCCCCACCAAACCACTCACAGGGGAGGGGATATGATGGATGGGTCATGCAGATAGGAATGATGTGAAGCTTGAGACTTTGTGAGGCAACATAATACCTCCTGGAAAAGTAATGGCAAATTCCTAATTAGATTTCTCTTTTTTGATTCACTCTCAGTAGCGGATCATAATATAGGCAGATTGGGCAGTAGCCCAGGGCCCAAGAATCTAGGGGGCTCATGGAAACCCAAACCACCCACCAAATTTTATAAAGAGAAGAGCCTTCACTTATGAAATCCTCATACTTCTGTTCCTGCTCTCAATACACATAAGAGCCATTTCCAGACCTTTGAAGGTCTTCCAAAGGACCTGTAACCACAGATTGAAAGCCGTCAGAAGGTACACATCCTCCATTCTCCAAGAAGCTAATTTTAGTTCCATATGTAGGAAGGGAATTCCAGACTTGTAGGGGCTATCCATGACAGTCTTCATCCACCCCTGTTCACTTTTGATTTTGTTCTTTGGTAAAAATTAAATACTGAAATTCCATATCTGATAATGGGCTTTTATTTATGGGCAGATAAAAGAATTAGAAATGTTATCTGCCTTCCCAATGTGAGGTTTATTTTGCCTTGATGGAATATTTTCAAATGTTTCTTGTGTCCCTTAACATTTCACTGCCTTTTAGAAGTGCAGGTGATAATATAGGATCAAAGAAGTTGTTTCCCCAAGATTTTTTACTTTAAAGCTTATTTTGCCGTTACTTCTCTAGGTCCTCAGAGCCCTAGGGACTTCCTGCAATAATGCAGTCACTGTTATGTTCTTGTGCATATTTATTTCCATTTTCTGCAGATTCTGCACTATCGTTAAACTATGAAATAAATGCATTGCAGATTTAGATTTTAAAAATTGTTTGCGGCATGTGAATTCATGGGTTCGTTGTTGAAAGTTGTTTCCTCTGTGTAGAACATATTTGTGTTGCTTTGCTTTGACACAATTTTAACTGCTCTGTGATTGGTATAACCGATTTCTATTCTGAACATCTAGGACAATCAATTATAGAGAACTTTTATAGAGATGACATTTTCAGCTATACTGCATCAGGCCTAACCATATGGTCCAATCTCATCATATAACAATATGCCCATAATAGGCCTATTTATAGTTGTAATTTATAGAAAAATAATATAGTAAGTTGCTACAAACAATGGAACAAGCCGTATTCCTATTCTAATATTTGAACTCTTCCTTAGTTTTCTATGTCATGTGATCATTCATCTCCTTTACAGTTTGTAGATATTTCAAAATGAAAAATCTTATTCATTCCATACTTTCCTTCTTCTATGTTTGCTATTGTGATTGTGAATTAGGTAATTGTGTGATCTTTCAGGTGTCTGATACAAACTGTTAGTTCACCTTGCTGGGTTCTGTTTAGTGATAAGCTCACCCATTAAAATTTATAAAAAATCTGTTTAGGTCTTTGTACTAAACCCAAACCTACATAAGCTGGCTACAAAATAGCAGTGGTATGTGCAGCTGCATGCCAGTAAATCTGTGCGCGGCCGACAGGGCTGCCATCAGGGGGGGTTAGTGTGACTGTGTTCAAGGGGCCCCATGGAGGAGAAGGGACCCCATGTGACAGAAAACCCTTCTCTCTTGCCAGGTGCAGGAAATTAACTGTGCACACAGGGCTGGATTATCATTGGGTGGGGGGTCCCAAACTTCCTAGTGGTGGCCCTGGCACCAAAGATATTTAAATTTGCCAGCGGCAATTGAAGGGTTAGCAGCAGGCTGGGAAGAAGTTAATCCAAACCTGGACCTGAACTTCTTTAGTGTGCCGTGTCCGCTAAACACTAACTTGGTGCTACTGCTACTACCACTGAAAGCCTGTGGTTAAAACTACTGTTTCTTTTGGTCCTCTCACTTCAGCAATGGTCCTTAGGATTTGGGTCGTAATTAGTGTTAAGCCCAATCATGGGTGTTAACCATTTAAATGCCAACAGCAAAGTCGCTGGTGAGACTTAGTTTCTGCTGGTTCATACACGCAGCCATTTTTCTTAGGATCAACATTCCCCATGGTGATCATGGGTGTAACAGATTGGTGTTCCCTTTTGAGTGTGTTAATCTTGTCATGAAAAGATGACATTGTGACCAGCAGGGCTGAGAAGGGAATGATCAAGCCATGACGTTTCCTGACTCTACTACTTTTGCATTGTCCAGAATGTTACTACAGATCTTGGTTTTGTTCCAGACCATGATCCCGCCCTGTCTATCAGATTGCCAGTCTGGTACCTTCAGCTCTTCTCTTGTTCAATTCCTCATTATACTCTGATTTTACAGGAACATATGAGGGCTTGTCATTTGCCAGATAAATTGAACTCCCTGGTGACTTCTTTAAATATTCTGTTAAATGTACTGAGAACCTGGGAAAAAAATTCCAAATGTGGTAGAATTGGCAACAAAATGTAGTTCTGCCATACTCTTATTGGCTTTGTTTTTATGGATTTAACACCTTCTCATATTCTTTGAGTCAGTATGATAATGGAGATACACAGTTTATATGGTTTAGTTATGTTTAATACCTTTAGAGAAATTCTAAATGTTTGCAAAAAATCTTTTTTTTTTATTATCTTGTATCAACATATTTTGATATCTATAACTTATTCATTCTTTATTGTGTGAAGCTGTGTAAGTCTTCATTTTTGGGCAAAAAATCCAAATCCAGCCATGTTGAGGGCAACTCTTTCTTTATTAAGGCATAGTATTAAAATCCAAAGCGTGCTTCTTGGCCAGCGCGTTTTAAACGGACAGGCCATTCTTAGTCATGGCTGACATGCAAGTGAAATCCGACGCTCCCCCAATTCATGATGCAATTAAATCGGATTTCCAGAATTCCAGGGGAAGGAGGGAGGGAAAGAGAAAGGTTAAAATATATGAAATAACTGTGCATATACATCGTTATTGTCACATATTTGTTATATTACCATATAGATTATAATAAAAGATAAATGATACCATGGATAACAAAACCAGCGTAAAGATGATTGTAAAGCACATATGTGTGTACAAACATGAACACTTGCGATATCAAACACTGACATAAAATATTGTCGAAAGTTGAATAAGTAGTGGTTACATAAAAATAAAAGGTCTAACCATATGTAGTCACAATATCATTTTTTGGGGGGAAATCGGAGGGAATGTGGAAATCGCTCCGGCATGGAAATCATGCCGGCTAAGATTCCATTTTCATTGAAACCATTTTGACAACTGTATTGGCTTTTGATCACGTTTTGTTAAACTTTTTATAGGTGGAAAAATGGCAAAAAAGTTCAGTTAGGACACTTTTTTCTGATGCTGAATAGAATAAAAATGGCTATGTATAGAAAAATTACCATATATACTCGAGTATAAGCCTAGTTTTTCAGCACAAAAAATGTCCTGAAAACCCAAACTCAGCTTATACTTGAGTAAAAAAATATATAAAAACTCACCTTTCCGGCTTCCCCCCGCTGCTGGCTTTATACTGGGGCACGGGGCTGGCTATATACTGGGGGATATGGGCTGGCAGGCTATATCCTGGGGGGCAGGTGCTGGCTATATACTATGGGGCAGGGTTTGGCAGGCTATATACTGGGGAGGCTGTGACCAATGCATTTCCCACCCTCGGCTTAAACTTGAGTTTTCCCAGGTTTTTGTGGTAAAATGAGGGGCCTCGGCTTATACTTGGCGTCGACTTATACTTGAGTATATACGTTACGCATTTCAGAGCATCTTTTTTATTTTATTTTTTGTTTTTCTCTGCCTTCAAAGGAAGGAGGTTGATTTGAACCTTTACTTTTTAATTTTTTTTTTTAATATTAATTCAAGCCCTCTAATGTGCTTGAACCTTCAGCAACTAGTGTATGCTGTAAAATACCAAATCACCTGTTCTGTATGGAGAGGGTTCGTCCCATGATCCATCTCTATACACCACTGATATCTGGTCGTAAAATGGAGAATAATATCTGAATAACTATACTGCCATTCTTATACACATAAGATGGGTCTGATTTGTAGAAATGTGCAATAGAGTTACCAAAGAGGTACATGAACGCTGTATTGGTCTTCTCCAAATCCTACAGAGACACACAAAGGTTTTAAACATAATTTGCTGAAAATGTACTGTGGCTTGTGCCATCTGATGTATATGTAAAGGGCTACTGTACAATACGTTAGAAATATTGCTTCTGCAGTAGAAATCTCTGTAGACACGTTCAATGGGTTCTGCCTGGTACTTTGTTACAGTATGTATGAGACCTAAGAGACGGCAATATGTTCTTTCTTGGCTCTATGAGTCTACATCTTGTATTTCCTAGTGTCCTGAAAATGTGAGCTTTTTTGCTCAACCTGTTTAAAACAGTTTACAAACCATGATAAATCATTAATTTATATTCTGTTCCATCACTGCAAGAACTTAAGTAACCTCAAAAGAAGAAATAGCTGAAAAGTTTTCTTAAAAGAAGTCCAAGTCAATATTAGTGATTAGAGATGAGCAGACCCGATTCCAGCTCGTTAATTTGACCAAATCCAACCTGATAGTTTGGTTCCCGTGCCCTAATTCTCACCCCCACTGGTAACCCTATAAATGCTGTCAACAAAGCAGTAATTTCATCTGGGAGTAATCCTAGGGAGAATGCTGTCACACATGCACCTCTAGCATTTGAATGCCACCAGTGGCTTTGCCTTTGGCATTTAAAGATCTAAGATCTGTGGTCCTGCATTACTGCAACTCATTGTAACCACAAATCATGTTTATTTCTGTATTAAAACCCCTACACAGAATTATAGTTGGTTTCTTATGCATTTTGAAATTGACAGACCCCATTCCCATCTTAACCCAACGTTTTCGTTGGCTGTGACAGATATTTAACAGGGGATTGTGTGGCTCACAATTGGATTTTGGCGCAGCTGCGTTGGCTTCCATGCAAAACAGTTTATGGGGCGTACAAAAATTGTAAAATCACACACATTTGATGTGCACCAGTCCAGGTTAGAAAACATTAAATCATCCATGACACAAGATTATGTTAAAAAATCCATCAATTTGGTATGTTTCTGGGCCAAAGAAAAAAGTTTTTTTGTTATTTACAGTAGGTTGCACAAAAACAGGAGCTCATTTTTTTGCATTCTTTGTCTGATGAAATAGTTTGCTGTTAGAGTTTAGGAATGATTGGACACCAAATGCCAGAAGTTTGGGTTCAGCTTCCGGGCTAATCCCTAGATCAGCGATTGGTGCTGACACCGATCTTGGGTATTAACCCTGTAAATGCCATCTGCAAAGTCAGCACATGGCAGAATTTAAATGCCAACATTTATAAGGTTAACACCCATGATTTATAAGGTTAACGACCGTGATCAGTGCTACCACCGATATCGGTGGTTGGCAGTCAGCTCGGTTGGCTCATCTCTAATAAACAATACAGTACATCCCAGAGCCCATACAGCTAAACTGACAGAATTAAAAGTTACAGCTTGTAGAAGGCATTGAATGGCTATTAAGATAATAAACAGGTGCGGAGATAACAGGTTTAAAGGAAAAAATTCTATTTCGATGGCAACCTTATAGAGGCAACGAATTGGAGCTAAGAAATAAAAAACATTGTAAATAATTCCCTCAATAAATTATTTAGTCTTTTGTTTGTGGGCAGAAAGTAAGAAACGATCTAATCTAAAATACTTCTATCGCAGGCGAAAAAAAAAGTCAAATGTTCCAGTTTAGCTCTTGTTTTTGTCATAAGAAGTGGAAAAATAATCTCGTCCACCTAGAGATCAGTAGGAAGTTGCCTGGATCTTATCCATTGCATATGGCTTGCCTCAGGAAATTATATTTGAGAGCACTAAATAATATCCCTTCAAACACTATGGAGCTTCAGTGCTTAGAACATTAATTTTAAAGCCTGGGCTAGGAGAGGATGAGCGCTGATTAAAATCATAAAGAACTGGAGAAATAACAGAGAAGTGTCCTGATAAGGTTTTATCGCTTTATTGACTGCTATTTTCTTTTATTAACAATAATACAATGTATTACCCATATTAGCAGCAATGTCTTGAATATCATTTCTCGGGAAGATTGAGAGTCAATCTGCGAGATGATAAGTTATATGTGTTAGGGTGAATGAAGGGTAAGAAATCTGACAGGCCATTAAATTTAACTCCTTTTACAATCTAGCTGCAGTATGTTGATGATAATGGCTGGTAAAATGAAAGAGGGAAGCAAGTGCTGTCACGAGGCTTGGCTCCATCTGCGTTGGAGTCCACAACAGATTTTGTCAAAAATTGAATTCATGTACATTCGAATGGAACCCAATGCAACTCATTGTAGTAAATGCAATTCTTTGGGATTTATTTGTGCCCAATAATTCAATAATCCCACTGTAACATCTGTGTCAGCATCATCCTCTGTTCATTGTATGTGGCTAAGAAGGCATTGAATGTATATTTGTGTATTTCTGAAACAACTGCAGTTTGAACAGGGGTCTAAGATTGCTATGCTGTTTGGATTGATTAGCACCACACCTACTCTGGTTCACCGTTAGTTAACATGCTGTGATTGACAGTGCCTTAGGCTACTCATCTCCAATCACTATTCAGTCAAGAGTTCTTAGATCCCATGAGAGTCCTGCCCATCCTTCTGAGGGTACTGGGTTAAGGTTTTTCTTACTTAGCTCCATAACTTCCTTGGGGATTTAATTATTGTTTCACCAGTATCCTGACATTTTAGCTTGTGTTAAGACTATTCTTCTGTCTTGTGATTTTGTACTGTGTTTACCCTTGCTCTGGCAACTATTGTTATCTTTTTGTACTGTCTTGTATTTGTCTCTGTGTTTTGGAGTTTTACAAGGAGGTATCTCCATCCAGTTACTGATCCCCACCTACAAGAGGATTCGAGTAAGCAGGTAAGTAGAGATTGGTGGGTCCAGAGTTAGGGCTCACTGCCTGTGTCTGTTTTACTTTTCCACGTCCCCAATTACCTCAACCTTTTTATTTTTGTTTCTGTGCTCTTATAGAATAAAAAACATATGCAAACCATATATAAAGATTTATAAATCCAAATGTTTTAAAGTATTAATATTAAGTATATATTAAGTATATAAAGTATTAATTAATAAAGAGTCAATCTAAATATTTTCCCAAACCAAATATATAACACTAACTATAACCCTTTCTATATACAGTTGACTCGAGTATAAGCTTAGGGTGGGAAATGCATTGGTCACAGGCCCCCCCCAGTAATATAATGCCCCATGCACCCCATAATGAAATGCCCTGCAGCATCCCCCCTAGGAATGAAATGTCCTACAGCCCCTTATTAATGAAATCCCCTGCAGCCCCCTATTAAAAAAATGCTCCGCAGTCCCACAAATAATGAAATACTCTGCAGCTGGTGTATAAAAAAATAAACTTACACACTCACCTTCTGATGCTCCGCTATGCTTCCCATAGCTCCTATTCCTTCTTATTATCCTTCGTAGCAGAGTGAGCAGAAATGCGTGCATGCGCGTGGACGCATCTCTGTCGACTCCGCTTTGAGAAATAAGAAGGAAGAGGAGCCATGGGGAGCATGGGGGAGTGACTGAAGGTGAGTATGTAAGCTTTTTTTTGTTTTATACAGTCTTGTATAAGCTGAGGTAGGGTTTTAAACCACATTTTATGTGCTGAAAAACTTGGCTTATAGACAAATACACAGGGTAACTTTAACTATAAAATGTAAATATGTCACCATTACATTTACAGTATAAATACATACTCAGGATCAGTATACAATACAGTATAAATATTAACTCTAACTACACATATACAATATACAACTACAAACTGCAAATATAGTAGAGTGTAAATAGGTGTAGAGTATAATATGGAGTATGGGTATAAATGTTTTATAAATGACTAAGATGGGGTAATGACTAAAATGAGGATTTCATGTGGGAATCATAATCCAAAGTACACTTGAAATGTGTTGCATTTCTGAAAAGTCATTGAACACGTATAACTTCTGCATGTCTATATTCCAAAAAGCAAAAATAGGCCATGATTTCAAATGTTTGGTTGCCATGGCAGACTGGAGACTTATGAAGCTGCTTGTTCTGTCTATGCTAAGTTCATATTAAGCCCTGCTTGTGGCTAGACTTAAAGGGGTTGTCCACTTTCAGCAAATAATTGATATTTTTTGTGAAATTAAAAGTTATACTTGTCCTGCTATATAAAGCTTCTTTATTTACTTCCAGTGGATAGAGATCTGTCCATGGTCATGTGATGGACAGACAGGTGTATGAGCCGTTAGTTATCACAGAAGTAATCAGAGCCGTGTGATACTAACGGTTCGTGCACCTGTGTGACATCACATGACCATTGACAGATTTCTGTCCACTGGGAGTAAATAAAGAAGCTTTCTATAGCAGAACAGCAAGCAGAGATCTAGAAAACCATGAGGAATCAATACAGAAAGTATATTGTCAAGTCGTATAACTTTTCCTTACACAAAATATATCAATTATTTGCTGAAAGTGGACAACCCCTTTAAGAGTATAAAAATATAATAATGCCAGTACTATGGCATTACAGTCTATGGTAGAGGTGATAATCAAATACTCAATAAGTTTAAAAAAACATATCTTAAAAATGAAATATATAAAAACTTCTGATCACAAATAAAGAAACATAAAACATAGGCATTAGAGATGAGCGAACATACTCGTCCGAGCTTGATGCTCGTTCGAGCATTAGCGTACTCGAAATCTGATGGCTACTTTCAGCAGGATAATGCGCCATGTCATAAAGCTGGCATCTCAGACTGGTTTCTTGAACATGACAATGAGTTCACTGTACTCAGTCTCGAATAACGAGTACCCGAGCATTTTAGTGCTCGCTCATCTCTAATAGGCATGGATGAAGCTTAATATATCTGGACTGTTAAAAAATGAATAGATAAGATTTCAGTGTCTTCCATTTATCATTTCTTACATATTACAATATTTTACAACATTGGAAGTCATACAATTTTCTACTTTACATGAATTTTAAATTGTTTTCACGTATCATTTTTCTATCAGCGATCCACCACTTACTCTGCTGAGGAACGGTTGACCGTAGGTCATGGATTTGCACTCTCTACAGTATCCACGACTAAAGAAATCAAATAATAGAGACTACTGTAGGCGTAAGTAAGCTCTTGTATTCTCCTATGGTATTTTCTAGCAAGTATTCAAAGACACACTAGATGCCAGATGAGATGACACGAGTTAGCCTAATGGAAATCCAACCCTACTAATTTTCCCACTTGCGGTCTTTGTATGGATATGTGGAGCACGTAAGAGCTAAAACACACGGTTTAGCACGTCCCCTGCATAATTCCTCACAAAATTGTACTGGAGCAAAATTAAAATAAAAAAAAGTAGAACGTTATTGTAGCCCTGAAGAAGGGCTGTCGGGTGTCTTTGAGATCACTCCTGCAACAGTAGCTAATGAAAACCCTAACGCTTTCCCTGACCAGCAGCAGCTCTCTCCCTAGCGGCATCCAGACACAGCAGATCCGAGCAGCGCGGGCAGCGGCTAGTCTATCCCAGGGTCACCTGATCTGGCCAGCCAACCACTGCTATCGACGTGTACGGGTACCAGTCATGCTGGGTGGAGTGCAGAGTCTCCTGGCTTGTGATTGGCTCTGTTTCTGGCCGCCAAAAAGCAAAACGGCGGGAGCTGCCTTTTTCTCGAGCGGGCGAAGTATTCGTCCGAGGCAACGAGCAGTTCGAGTACCTATATGCTCGACCGAGCATCAAGCTCGGACGAGCATGTTCGCTCATCTCTAGTGTAAATAATTAAATGCCACCAGCAAAGTTGCTGGTGAGACTAGTTTCTGATGGTTCATTTACATGCAGCCATTTTTCTTAGATCAACATTCCCCATGGTGATCATGGGTGTAACAGAGTGGTTCCCTTTTGAGTGTGTTAATCTTGTGAAAAGATGACATTGTGACAGCCAGGCTGAGAAGGAATGATCAAGCCATGACGTTTCGACTCTACTACTTTGCATTGTCCAGAATGTTACTACAGATCTGGTTTTGTTCCAGACCATGATCCCGCCCTGTCTATCGATGCCTGTCTGGTACCTTCAGTCTTCTCTGTTCAATCTCATATACTCTGATTACAGGACCATATGAGGGCTTGTCATTTGCCGATAAATTGAACTCCCTGGTGACTTCTTTAATTGATCTGTTAAAGTAATGAGAACCTGGGAAAAAAATTCCAAATTGTAGGAGATTGGCAAAAAATGTAGTTCTGCCATACTCTTATTGGCTTGTTTTTTTTTGGATTTAACACTTCTCATATCTTTGAGTCAGTATGAGAATGGGAGATACACAGTTTATATGGTTAGTTATGTTTAATACCTTTAGAGAAATTCTAAATGTTTGAAAAGTCTTTTTTTTTAGATATATCTTGTAACAACATATTTTTGATATCTATAATATTCATTCTTTATTGTGTGGAGTGTGTAAGTCTCATTTTTGGGCAAAAAATCCAATCCAGCCATGTTGAGGGCACTTTCTTATTAAGCATAGTATTAAAATCCAAAGCGTGCTTCTTGGCCAGCGCGTTTTAAACGGACAGGCCCTTCTTAGTCATGGCTGACATGCAAGTGAAATCCGACGTCCCACAATCATGATGCATTAAATCAGATTTCCAGAATTCCAGGGGAAGGAGGGCGGGAAAGAGAAAAGGTTAAAATATAAGAAATAACTGTGCATATAATCGTTATTGTCACATATTTGTTATATTACATATAGATTATAATAAAAGAATAATGATACCATGGATAACAAAACCAGCCGTTAAAGTGTTTAAAGCACATATGTGTGTACAAACATGAACACTTGCGATATCAAACACTGACATAAAATATTGTCGAAAGTTGAATAAGTAGTGGTACATAAAATAAAAGGTCTAACCATATGTAGTCACAATATCATTTTTTTGGGGGGAAATCGGGAGGGAACGGAGGGAATGTGGAAATCGCTCCGGCATGGAAATCATGCCGGCTAAGATTCCATTTTCATTGAAACCATTTTGACACTGTATTGGCTTTTGATCACGTTTTGTTAAACTTTTATAGGTGGAAAAAAATGGCAAAAAAAGTTCAGTTAGGAACTTTTTTCTGATGCTGAATAGAATAAAAAATGGCTATGTATAGAAAACAGCATAATACCGAGTATAAGCCTAGTTTTTCAGCACAAAAAATGTCCTGAAAACCCAAATAAGCTTATACTGAGTAAAAAAATATATAAAACTCACCTTCCGGCTTCCCCGCTGTGCTTTATAGGGGCACGGGCTGGCTATATACTGGGGGATATGGGCTGGCAGGCTATATCCTGGGGGCAGGTGTGGCTATATAGGGGCAGGGTTTGGCAGGTATATATGGGGAGGCGGTGTGACCATGCTTTCCCACCTCGGCTAAACTTGAGTTTTTTCCCAGGTTTTTTGGATAAATGAGGGCCTCGGCTTATACTTGGCGTCGACTTATACTTGAGTAATACGTTACGCATTTCAGAGATCTTTTTGTATTTATTTTTTGTTTTTCTCTGCCTTCAAAGGAAGGAGGTTGATTTGAACCTGTACGTTTTTAATTTTTTTTTTTAATATTAATTCAAGCCCTCTAATGTGCTTAACTCAGCAACTAGTTATAGCTGTAAAATACCAAATCACCTGTCTGTATGGAGAGGGTTCGTCCCATGATCATCTCTATACACCACTGATTTGGTCGTAAAATGGAGAATAATATGTGAATAACTATAACTGCCATTCTTATACATAAGATGGGTCTGATTTGTAGAAAATGTGCAATAGAGTTACCAAAGAGTACATGAAACGTGTATTGGTCTTTCCAAATCCTACAGAGACACACAAAGGTTTTAAACATAATTGCTGAAAATGTACTGTGCTTGTGCCATCTGAGTGATATGTAAGGGCTATAGTACAATACGTTGAAATATTGCTTCTGCAGAGAATATCTGTAGACACGTCAATGGGTTCTGCCCGGACTTGTTTACAGTATGGATGAGACCTAAGAGAGAGCAATATGTTCTTTCTCGGCTCTACGAGTCTACATCTTTGTATTTCCTAGTGGTCCTGAAAAAAGTGAGCTTTTTGCTCAACCGTTTAAAACAGTTTACAAACCATGATATATCATTAATTTATATTATGTTCCATCACTGCAAGAACTTAAGATAACCTCAAAAGAAGAAATAGCTGAAAAGTTTTCTTTAAAAGAAGGCCAGTCAATATAGTGATTAGAGATGAGCAGACCCGATCCCGCTCTGTTAATTTGACCCAAACCAACCTGATAGTTTGTTCGTGCCCTAATTCTCACCCCCACTGGTAACCCTATAAATGCTGTCAACAAAGCAGTAATTTCATCTGGGAGTAATCCTAGGGAGAATGCTGGTCACCACATGCACCTCTAGCATTTGCATGCCACTGGGGCTTTGCCTTTGCATTTAAAGATATAGATCTGTGGTCCTGCATACTGCAACTCATTGTAACCACAAATCATGTTTATTTCTGTATTAAAACCCCTACACAGAATTATTGTTGGTTTCTTATGCATTTGAAATTGACAGACCCATATCCCATCTTAACCCAACGTTTCGTGGCGTGTGTGTGACGATATTAAAAGGGGATTGTGGGCTCACAATGGATTTTGGCGCAGCTGCGTTGCTTCCATGCAAAACAGTTTATGGGGCGTACAAAAATTGTAAAATCACACACATTTGATGTGCACCAGCCAGTCCAGGTTAGAAAACATTAAATATCCATGACACAAGATTATGTTAAAAAATCCATCAACTTGGTATGTTTTTGGGCCAAAGAAAAAAGTTTTTTATTTTTGTATTACAGTAGGTGCACAAAAACAGGAGCTCATTTTTTTGCGTCTGTATGATGAAATAGTTTGCTGTTTAGAGTTTAGGAATGATTGGACACCAAATGCCAGAGTTTGGGTTCGTTCCGGGCTAATCCCTAGACAGCGATTGGTGCTGACACCGATCTGGGTATTAACCCATGGAAATGCCATCTGCAAAGTCAGCACATGGCAGAATTTAATGCAACATTTATAGGTTAACACCCATGATTTATAAGGTTAACGACCGTGACAGTGCTACCACCGATATCGGTGGTTGGCAGTCAGCCGGTTGGCTCATTCTAATAAAATACAGTAATCCCAGAGCCCATACAGCTAAATGACAGTATAAAAAGCTATAAGCTTGTAGAAGGGAATTGAATGGCTATTAGATAATAAACAGGTGCGAGATAACAGGTTTAAAGGAAAAAAATCTTTTCGATTGCAACATTATAGAGGCAACGAATGGAGCTAGAAATAAAAACATGTAATAATTCCCTCAATAAATTATTAGGTCTTCGTTTGTGGGCAGAAAGTGAACAGGAAGAAACGATCTAATCTAAAATACTTCTATCGAGGCGAAAAAAAAAGTCAATGTTCCAGTTTAGCTCGTGTTTTGTGCATAAGAGTGGAAAAATAATCTCGTCCACCTAGAGATCGTAGGAAGTTGCCTGGATCTTATCCATTGCATATGGCTTGCCTCAGGAAATTAATTTGAGAGCACTAAATAATATCCTTCAAACACTATGGAGCTTCATGCTTAGAACATTAATTTAAAAGCCTGGGCCTAGGAGAGGATAGCGCTGATTAAAATCATAAAGAACTGGAGAAATAACAGAGAGTGCTGATAAGGTTTTATCGCTTTATTGATGCTCTATTTCTTTTATTAACATAATACAATGTAGTACCCATATTAGCAGCAATGTCTTGAATATCATTTCTCGGAGAGATGAAAGTCAATCTGCGAGATGATAAGTTATATGTGTTAGGTGATGAAGGGTATAAAATCTGACAGGATTAAATTTAACTCCTTGTACAATCTAGCTGCCGTATGTTGATGTAATGGCGGTAAAATGAAAGAGGGAAGCAAGTGCTTCACGAGCTTGGCTCCATCTGCGTTGGAGTCCAAACAGATTTTGTCAAAAATTGAATTCATGTACATTCGAATGGAACCCAATGCCACCCTTGTAGTAAATGCAATTCTTTGGGATTTATGTGTGCCCAATAATTCAATAATCCCACTGTAACATCTGTGTCAGCATCATCCTATGTTCATTGTATGTGGCTAAGAAGGCATTGAATGTATATTTGTGTATTTCTGAACAACTGCAGTTGAACAGGGGTCTAAGATTGCATGCTGTTTGGGACTGATTAGCACACACCTACTCTGGTTCACCTAGTTATACATGCGTGATCTCCATAGGCTAATCTAGGCCTACTAGTCAAGGTTTCTTAGATCCATGAGAGTCCTGCCCATCTCTTTGAGGGTGCTGGGTGTTAAGGTTTTTCTTACTTAGCTCCAAATAACTTCTTGGGGATTTAATTATTGTTTCACCAGTATCCTGACATTTAGCTGTGTTAAGACTATTTTGTCTTGTGATTTTGTACTGTGTTTACCCTTGCTCTGAAACTATTGTTATCTGTTGTACTGTCTTGTATTGTCTCTGTGTTTTGGAGTTTTTACAAGAGGTATCTCCATCCAGTTACTGATCCCCACCTACAAGAGGATTCGAGTAAGCGGTAGTAGAGATTGGGGGTCAGAGTTAGGGCTCACTGCTGTGTCTGTTTTACTTTCCACGCCCCAATGCAACCTTTTATTTGTGTTTCTGTGCTCTTAAGATAAAAAAACATATGCAAACCATATATAAAGATTTATATCCAAAAGTTTAAAGTATTAATATTAAGTGTATATATTAAGTATAGAAAGTATTAATTAATAAAGAGTCAATCTAAATATTTGTCCCAACCAAATATATAACACTAACTATAACCCTTCTCTTACAGTTGACTGAGTATAAGCTTAGGGTGGGAAATTGCATTGGTCCAAGGCCCCCGCAGTAATATAATGCCCCATGCACCCATAAATGAAATGCCCTGCGCATCCCCCCTAGGAAGAAAAGTCCTACAGCCCCTATTAATGAAATCCCTGCAGCTCCCTATTAAAAAAATGCTCCGAAGTCCCCAAAAATAATGAATACTTCAGTGGTTGTTGTATAAAAAAATAAACTTACACACTCACCTTTGAGTCTCCGTATGCTTCCATAGCTCCTACTCTGATTCCTCTAGTAGCAGAGTGAGAAAAAGCGTGCATGCTGTGGCGCTTCGTCGAATCCGCTTTGAGAAATAAGAAGGAAGAGGCGCATGGGGAGCATAGGGGAGTGACTGATGAGTGTGGTGTAAGACTTTTTGTGTTTTATACAGCTTGTTAAAGCTGAGGTAGGTTTTAAACCACATTTATGTGCTTGAAAAAACTTGCTTATAGACAAATACACAGGGTAACTTTAAACTATAAAAAGGTAAAATTGTCACCCTTACATTACAGATAAATACATAATCAGGACAGTATTACAATACAGTAAAATATTAACTCTAACTATACATATTACAATATACAACTACAAACTGCAAATAGTAGAGTGTAATAGTGTAGAGTATAATATGGAGTATAGGGTATAAATGTTTATATAATGACTAAGATGGGTGTAATGACTAAAAATGGGATTCATGTTGGGAATCATAATCCAAAGTCCACATTGAAATTGTGGATTGATTCTGAAAAAGTGCATTGAATACGTATAATTTGACATGAGTCTATATTCCAAAAAGCAAAAATAGGCAGTTGCATTCAAAGTTTGGTTGCACATGGCCGGATGGGAGACTTATGAAGCTGCTTGTTTGTCTTGCTAAGTCATTAACGCCTGGCATGTGGCTAGACTTAAAGGGGTGCTCGACTTTCAGCACAATAGTGATTGTTTGTGAAATTAAAGAGACTGTCCTGCTATATTAAAGCCTTTATTTACTTCAGTGGCTAGAGATAGTCCATGGTCATGTGATGGGACAGACAGGGATGAGCCGTAGTTATCAAGAGTAATCAGGAGCCGTGTGATACAACGGTTCGTGCACTGTGTGACATCACATGACCATTGACAGTATTCTGTCCACTGGGAGTAAATAAGAAGCTTTCTATAGCAGAACAGCAAGCAGAGATCTAGAAAACCATGGAGGAATCAATACAGAAATATATTGTCAAGTCGTATAACTTTCCTTACACAAAATATATCAATATGCTGAAAGTGGACAACCCCTTTAAGAGTATATAAAAATATAATAATGCCAGTACTATGGCTACAGTCTATGGTAGAGGTGATATCAAATACTCAATAAGTTTAAAAAAAACAATCTTAAAAATGAAATATATAAAAAACTTCTGATCACAAAATAAGAAAACATAAAACATAGGCATTAGAGCATGAGCGAACAATCGTAGTCCGAGCTTGATGCTCGTTCGAGCATTAGCGTACTCGAAACTGCTCGTTGCTCGGACGAATACTTCGCCCGTAGAGAATAATGGCATCTCCGCCGTTTTGCTTTTTGGCGCCAGAAACAGAGCCATCACAAGCCAGGAGATCTGCACTTCCACCCAGCATGACGTGGTACCCTTACACACGATAGCAGTGGTTGGCTGGCCAGATCAGGTGGACCAGGAATAGGACTAGCCCTGCCTGCGCTGCTCGGATCATTCTGTGTCTGGATGCCGCTAGGGAGAGAGCTGCTGCTGGTCAGGGAAAGCGGTTGGCTGTTCTATTAGAATAGTGTTAGGCAGAGTGATTCTACAAGAACCAACAGCCTTCGTAGGGCTACAATAAGTTATACATTATTTTTTTTTATTTGCAGCTGGTACCATATTGTGAGGAATTTGCAGGGGGACTGCTACCGTTGTGTTTAGCTCTTAGTGACACACATATCCACCTCAAACACCAAAGTGGGACAGTTTATTAGGGGTTTGATTTCAATTAGGCACGTCTGCCAGTTTCTTTTTGGTATTTACGTTTATTTTTGATAATCAGCGTCATCTCATCTGGCATAGCAGTGATTCTTCATACTGGCTAGAAATAGCCATAGGAGAATCCAAACGGCTACTTAGGCCACAATAGCGTTATATAGTTGATTTTTGGTTGATTTGCTGGTGGCTGGCTTGCTGTAGTGCATCTACTACCATATTGTGATGGAATTTGCAGTGAGACTTGGGACGTTGTGTTAGCTCTTAGTGACACGGACAGATCCATCTCAAACACCAAAGTGGGACAATTTATTAGGGGTTGATTTCAATAGGCAGAGTCTGCCATTTACTTTTTAGTTTACGTTTATTTTTGATAACTCAGCGGTCATCTCACTGGCATAGCAGTGTGCTTCATAGTTGGCTAGAAAATAGCCATAGGAGAATCAAACGGGCTACGTTAGCCTACAATAGCGTTTATATTTTATTTTGGTGATCTGCTGGTGGCTGGCATTGCTGTAGTGCATCTACTACCATATTGTGAGGAATTTGCAGTGAGACTTGCGACCGTTGGTGGTTAGCGCTAGTGACGCACATATCCATCGCAAAAGACCGAAGTGGGACAATTATTAGGGGTTTGATTGAAATTAGGCACAGTCTGCCATTTACTTTTTATTGTACGTTTATTTTTCATAACTCAGCGTCATCTCATCTGGCATAGCAGTGTGCTTTCATAGTTGGCTAGAAAATAGCCATAGGAGAATCCAAACGGCTTACTTAGGCCTACAAATTAGCGTTATATATTTTATTTGATGTTGATCGGCTGGTGGCTGGCCTTGCTGTAGTGCATCTTACTACCATATTGTGAGGAATTTGCAGTGAGACTTGCCGACCGTTGTGTTTAGCGCTAGTGACGCACATATTCCATCGCAAAGACCGAAAGTGGGACAATTATTAGGGGGTTTGATTGAAATTAGGCACAGTCTGCCATTTATGCCATTCACTGGCATAGCAGTGTGCTTTCGTACTTGGCTAGAAAATAGCCATAGCAATAGGATAGCATCGTTTGGTTTTAAAAAACAAAAAAACCACCAAAAAAAAAACAAAAAAAAACCACAAAAAAAAAAGTAAACAAAAAAAGTAAAAAAAAAAATTAAAGTTATAACTTTATTTCAAAATGTTTAACCCGAGGTAGGGGAGGTAGAGGACGAGGGCGGGGACGTGGCGTCCAAACTGCATGGGTCAGAGGCCGTGGTCCTGGGCGGGGTGAGACCCACCTGCTGATGAGGGAGCAGGGGGAACGCCGCAGGAGCTACACTCCCTAGGTTCATGTCTGAAGTTACTGGGACTCTGGAGAGCATTGTTGAGGCCAGCAACATGTGCGAACAGGTGATGTCGTGGATTGCCGACAATGCTTCGAGCAATTTGTCCACCAGTCAGTCTTTCCACGCGTCCACCCATGTCACCGAAATCGGCACTCCTCCAGCTCCTGCACCTCAGCCTTCCCTCCCCAGTCTGCCCCATCCCAGGAAAATTTGGCATTTGAACCAGAATACTAGAGGAACTGTTTCTGGACCCTTCCCACGTCACAAACAACTTGTCCGGTTGCGGCTGAGCAATTTTCCGATGCCCAGGTTTTCCACCAGTGCGCAGTCTGTGGGTGATGATGACCTTCTTGACGTAGGGAAGAAGTGATAAAGAGGTGTCCAACGATTGAGGAGACACGGTTGTCAGACAGTGGTGAAGTTTGTGTAGGGCGGAAGTCCGAGGGGGGAGCGAACTGAGGGATCGGAGGATGTGAGGTGACCAGACCAAAGCGGGTTGAGAGAGCCGGGGTGTGAACACAGTGCTTCTGAGCGGAGAGGAGGAGTACTCGACCAGAACAGGTTGGAAGAGGCAAGTGGTGGGGCAGACGGAGAGGCAGGGCCAAAGCTGGTGGATCAGCGCCAAATGTGCAACTAAGTGAAGCTCCCGTGGAGAGGGCTCCCGCGGCGAGGGCTCGATTTCAGAGTTCTGGAGGTTTCTTTAAGGAAAAACCGATGACCGACGGACTGTGGGTGCACATTTGCCAAACCAGGGATCAGCAGGGTGTCCACCACTTACTAGCTTAACTCCACCAGCTATGCGCAGGCTATGAATGCCTAAACATCCCACTCTCGCAGTGGCACCAAGCCCGTTCAGCCTCGGCCGTGCACACCACTGCCTCCTTCCTGTGTAGCTGATAGTCAGCCCCCTGCCCAGGACCCTGGCCAAAAAAAAACCCCATGTCGACCTCCCGACCGTCCAAATCATCCACAGCGTTCAGCTCTCCATACCCGACGTCGGAGCGTAAAAGGAAAATATAGTGAACCCACCCGCACGCCACAAGCCCTCAATGTCCACATCTCCAGATTGGCTAGCCTGGATGCCTGCCCTATAGGCTGATCGAGACCGAGGCCTTTCGCAACCTCCATGGCGGCGGCCGCCCCTCGTATTGCGGTCCACAGCCGCCACTACTTTTCCGATGTGCCGTCCCAGCCCGCACCAGCAGGTCAGACAAATCATCCGTGCCCTGCGCAACGCCGTTTCTGACAAGGTCACCTGACCAAGGACACGTGCACACGACGTACTCGGGCAGGGCCAAATTATATCGCTGACGGCAACATGGGGTGACGTGGAGGCTGGGACGAGTCTGACCTGCGGTGGTCATATACTGCCGACGCCGAGGATTGCGGGGCCTACCTCGGTCCAGGTCTTTCAGGCCTATAGCATCCTTCCGCCTCCACCCTCCTCACCACCCTCCTCCAAACTACCATCCGTGGGCATGGCACCATCAGTCGCTAGCTTAGGCACAGCCAGCAGTGCCGTCGCTAAGCGAACAGAGGCGTGTGCTCAAACTGCTGAGCCTGGCGATAAAGGCACATCGCCCTAAGAACTATTACAGGGCATACACGGCACAAGATGATCTGTGGCTGGCACCGCTGAACCTGAAGCCAGGCATGGTTGTGGTGACAACGGCCGTAAACTGGTGGCGGCTCTCGAACCGGCAGATGACACATGTGCCATGCTGGCCCATGTGTTAAATCTGATAGTCAGCGTTTCCCAGACTCAACCCCAATCTGTCTGATTTGCTCACGAAGGTGCGCCGCTCTGTGCCGAGTTTCAGGAAGTCCAGACAGATGCTGCCACCTCTCAGGGCAGCGCAGCCGCCCCCTCAAACTGCCCGCTCACGACTGTTGTGCGACGGTGCCAGAGGTGAATCAACATTACCCTGTTACCAGAGGTTACCAGCAGCGCAGAGCGATTGTAGATGCCAGATGTCAACTTCCACCAGAAACTGGTAGTCAGGTTCAGTCAGCTCCTCAAGTCTACAATGGGAGTGATGTCTGATATCTGTAAGGTGTCTGAATAACTTTGAGGAGTCAAACACAGATGGTCAGTGGCGATGCCGCCATCATCAGCCTCACCATCCCGCTGCTTGGCCTGTTGAAAAACTCTCTGATAAGCATGAAGTCGGAAGCTTTGCGCTGCACAAGAGAGGGTGGGAAGAAGATTCCCTTGTTGATAGCACAAGCACCCTCAGATCTGTTTCTCAGCGCATATGGAGGGGTGGAGGAGGATGAGGAGGAAGAGGGAGAATGTTGGCGAGAACAAAGAGGGGACCATGTTCAGTCCTTCACTAGGGCAGAGAAAGAGGAGTTGGAGGGGAGGAAATGGACAGTCAGGCCAGTGAGGGGGAGTGAATCTGCGCGTTGTGGTACTTGGGATATGCAGATTTCATCCTAGGCTGCCTATATCCCGTGACCCTCACGTTCAAAGAATTATTCCAGACACATTACTGGGTATTCACTCTCTCCTGGACCCACGGTACAGCAAATCTTCCACTCTCATCCTGGGAGAGGAAAGAGTGTGAGAATGCATGAATACCACAGGCCCTGGTGCACAAGCATGTGAAACAGTATTTCCCTTCTGACAGCGTAGCGGCAGAGTGCGTAGTTCTATGCGGGACAAGTAGCGAGTGAGAGTAGGCGAGCAGGCAGCTTGTCCAGCACTGGCAAGGTGTACGCTTTACAAGGCTTTGCCAGCTTTATGTCACCCAGCAGACATGTCACCTGTCCCAGTCTCGGCAGAGTAGGGCTGATCTTTACAGAAAGATGGTGAGGGAGGTACGTAGTGACCATACCATCGTCATAAATGATACACAGCTCCTACAACTACTGGGTTTCAAAGCTGGCATGTGGCCGAACTGGGCTGTACTCCTGGAGGTCTTGCCTGCCTGCCGCTAGCGTGTTGTCCGAGCGGGTTTTCAGTGCAGCTGGTGGCATCATCACGATAAGCGTACACGCCTGTCGACTGACCGCGCTGACAGGGTGACGCTTATTAAGATGAATAAGCCTGGATTTCTCATAATTTCCAATTCTCACCAGGGAGAGGAAGCTACCGGATAATATGCACTCCTTCCTCCTCATTGTCCTCCTTCTCCTCCTCTTTGTACACTAAAGCAGAGGAAACACTGGCATTTTTGACAGGGCCCCTGGCTCTAGCTATAGTACTCTATGCATTTAATTTTTTCGGAGGGGCCACCACCCGGTCCTGTTTTAAAACAATTTGGGGAGTGCCACATACAGGCCTCAATCTATCAATTTTTTGTGAGGGCCACCTACCTGCTCCCTGGTTTGAAAACTTTTTTGGACTGCCACATATAGGCCTCATCTATTCCATTTTTCTGGAGGGCCACCTACCTGCTCCTTGGTTTGAAAATTTTTTTGGACTGCCACATACAGGCACTATCCAAATTAAATTGTCTCCATAGCAGCCTCCACACGTTTGTCTCCATTGCTACCTCCAAAGTCGTCCATATAGCTGCCCTTACATCGCCCCTTATCAAAGCGGTGTGTGAGGCGGATTTGAGTTGGTTCATGGATTCCACATCAAAGTTTGTAAACTTTGTCACCACCTGCTGTTGTGTATCCACAAAAATATACTGGCAAACTTTTATGATTAACGAGTATTATTTCAGCGCTTCTTGCGCATCTGTTTACATTCCCCTCACCCGCCATATCCCAAACTTATGAATAGAACGCTACTACACTTAACTGGTCGCGAGGCTGGGACGAGTTAGCCCTGGGGCTGGTCATATACTGCCGACGCCGAGGATTGCGGGGCCTACCTCGGGACCAGGTCTCAAAGGCTACTATACTCCTCCTCTCCCACCCCTCCTCCACCTCCTCTCCGACGAATTCAATCCGTGGGCATGCGGCACTCAGTCGGTAGCTTAGCACAGCAGCAGGGCGTCGCTAAGCGACAGCAGGCGGTGCTCAAAAACTGCTGAGCCTAGCGATTTAAAAGGCCACACCGCCCAAGAGCTATTACAGGGCATTCCACATCAAACTTTTAACTTGTCGCCACCCTGCTGTGTAATAAACAAAATTATATGGCAAACTTTTATCATTTACCGATATTATTTCAGCGCTTTGGCATCTGTTTACATTCCCCTTCACCGCCATATCCCAAACTTTTAAAAAACGCTACTACACTTGATCTTATACAAAAGGTCTTAGAAGTGCTGTTTGGGGGTAGTAGCCTAGAGACAGGGGCTTGGATTGGCGAAAGCTCGCCTGGCAGAGGAGCGCCAGCTCCATCCCAAGATCCAACTAACATAGTTTTAACTGCAGCACCTTTAATCTAACTACTAGTTCACTGCCTCCATACCTGGTCCCTTATCAACGAGCTTGGGTCAGGCAGAATTTCAGGTGTTTCACCACATACTAAGTGGAACTCGGCGCGTCTGTCGCAGCCATGCTGGAGACCTGCAGTTGCAAATCATAGAAGCGCAATATTGAGCCCATACTGTCGCTCTTAATCATGGAAGTCCTCCTCCATGGATGCCTCCAAATTCGTCCCCTTATCAAACGAGCTGTGTCAGGCTCATTTTTGGGTGTTTTACCAGAAACGTTATGGAAAATGGTCACTATGGTCGCCCACCATGCTGTGTTAGCGACTAAATATCACCGTCAAACCTTTTGTTCACAGAGGAAAATAATTTTCAGCGCTTCTTGCTCACCTCCTTTGGTTCCTCTCTGCCACCCATGGTTGAAGCCTGAGCCATTTAGGTATGTCGCCATGCCACTCTCTAGCCTGCCGCTGCTGCCGCTTGCCTCTGCATAGTCCCCTATAGTGTCAGGGTCAATTATTGGATGTTTAGATGCTATCTAGCTTCATTCTGTCACTCTGTCATGGCCATGCTGTTGCCCATATTTGGCATACATGGTTGCGTTTAAGCAGCCTCGAGGCAGCATGCATGCTGCCCGCTGTGGTTCCTGTCCATTTCCATTGGTGGTTCCATCCTTTACTGAGGTTTCCAGGGGTTGGCCAAGCTTCCCTGTGCAGAGCCTTGGTCCCCTTGAAAAATGCTCGAGTTCCCATTGACTTCAATGGGCTCGTTATTCGAGACGAGCACTCGCGCTCGGGAAAAGTTGTCTCGAATAACGAGTACCCGAGCATTTTAGTGCTCGACTCATCTCTAATAGGCATGGATGAAGCTTAATATATCTGGACTGTTAAAAATGAATAGACAGATTTCAGTGTCTTCCATTTATTATTTCTTCATATTACAATATTTCACAACATTGGAGAAGTCATACATTTTCTACTTTACATGAATTTTTTAATTGTTTTCACGTATGATTTTTCTATCAGCGATCCACCACTTACTCTGCTGAGGAACAGTTGACCGTAGGTCATGGATTTGCACTCTCTACAGTATCCACGACTAAGCATTGCATTAGTTATGCGACCATTGTATGTCATGTGAAAATAGGCTACTGAATAAGTACTCAAAATCTCTAAGAAACAATCTCTACCTTACCAGTAGATCTTTTTTAATTAAAAAAAAATCAATAAAATCATACACAACACAAGGTCCCGGAATCCATTTAAAGAACCTCCGTAAAATCCATTTTGTACATCATAAATGTGCATTTATTACAAAAGAATTATGGCCATGGTGTTCCCTGAGCTTGGATCATACATTTATCATATATGTATAGTCATGTATAGCAGGGTCATATATCATATAATAAATGTCTGCTCATACATGGATTAATGCACGTTCATGAGATACATGATTTTTCAGAGGACACAATTCTATAATGTATACATATAAAAGTGAATGTAAATCAACAGTCCATCCGAAGCTCCTTTTTCTATTGGTTAATTTTTTTAATTCCATTCAGCTACTAATTTCTAGATTTTTTTCTTTGTTATATTTAGAATGGGGTTCTAAATAGAAAATTTAATAATTGATTGATATATCTCTTAAGAGCAGTGAGCCAATACGTGGCTACACATCCATGACCATCCAGTTTCCACAGAGATATGGACTATTTACTAGGGAAATGAGACTAGGCTTGTTGATTCCTCCTCTTAAAGGGAAACTGTCAACAAAAATTGATCAAATAAACCACTACCAGTATGTTTTCAAGTGGCTAAACAGCTTCTTAATTATGTTTCTTTAATGGCTCGGCTTGGTGGTATCATCCCAAAAATTAATTTCACAGTAAGATGTTACCTGGATGTATAAAGTCAGGGAAGCAGATAACTGAATGCTGAAGTCAAGCTCTCCCTGCCTCTAAACACCTCCTCCCCTGTAACTTACATTGTGTGCTACACTTTAGTGGAGGGGTATTCTGAAGCAGGGAGAGCTTGACTTCAGTGTTAATAGCTCCTCCTCCTTGACTTCATAAAGCCAATTTACATCTCACTGAATTCAAAACTGAATTTCTGGATGATGCCACCACACCAGGCCATGACAGATGCTTGACAATATGCTGGTAGTGGTTTATTAGGCCAGTTTCTAGTGACAGGTTCTCATTAAGTTAGGAATAACCATTAGTGTTTTGCCACAACTCTACTAGGGGAGGTTGTAAAATACATCACACGTAGTGGTGAGTGGATCTATTCTGGCTCAAGTTCTGACAAACTTTGAAGCAAAGTTTGATTTAGCATCTAAACCCGAAATCAAATGGGAACACCCACCAGTAACACCAGCAAATGATGCTTACATTTAAATAGTGCCGGTAGCTTTTTTCAGGAATGTTTGCCCATAATTAAGTTTTATTTTATGCTAGATATATTCTGCTGCAGTCATTTTATGGGCCTTCACCATTTTGTATTTGTTTTTCGACATTTTGTGATGGCTCTACCATCTTGTTTTTGTATTATCATGAAAATGTATATAATAGAGATTTTACCTACAATTAGAAATAACCTAGTGCAGCTTGTTTCTTACTTACACCCACACATGCTGGAAAGACCTGTCTCTTCAATGTCTTAGACTATGTTTAACCACAAACTAGTTTTAATAACAATTTGACCTTTAACTAAAACTTTTCCTAAGTCAATATGTTTATGTAGACTTGTGATGTCTTTGTGGAAACTACAGAGGCTGTATTATTTAAAAATCAGATGATGAAGTAGGGATATGCTAATAGATTAATGTCATATGATAAACTGCATAATTCTGGATATATGTGTGAGTGTATGAACTAATAAACCCTTCTGCGTTTGTGATAATTAGCTTGCTTTAAGCCTATTATTCTTAATTAATAATCCAAGTAATCAATTCAGAACCCTTATCAATACAGAAAGGTCTTTTTGGTACCACCCCATATAATTTGGAAACGGCATTTAAAGTATTAACACTCACAATCGCAGCAGGGATCGTGAGTTTTACCTCTGGGGCTGCAACTAAATGCCAAACCAAAACATGAACTTCTGGTTGAAGTTTGGGGAGCCAAACCCACAATGCTTGGTATGGACTCGAAAATTCTAGTTCGGGTCCGCTAAACTGAACACAACAACAGGCACAAAGTAGCTTTACTAAATCAGCAAAGTCTCTCCTTAGCAAAAGTTTTAAACTAAACTAGAACTTAAAGAGGACCTGTTACCCCATTTATCGGCACTAGGAGCTGCTTACTAAAGTAAGCAGCTCCTAGTGCTTGAACAAACGCCGCACTGCGGCAGGGTATAGTGTAATTGTCGGACAGCTCGCAAAGCTGTCCAACGTATTCATGAGGGGCCGGGGAAGGGGCGTGACTAGGGGCGGTGACTGCCGCCTAGCGCGCGGCAGTCGATGCCGGCCTATGGAGCGAGCGGGGCGGTCCGGGGTAGAGGCAGCGCCTCGGACCGCCCCCTCTTGAATACATCGGACAGCTTTGCGAGCTGTCCGATGATTACACTATACCCCGCCGCAGTGTTTGATAGCGTTACCGGAAGTTTCCGGTAACGCTATCACTCTAACACTGCGGCATTTGATCAAGCACTAGGAGCTGCTTACTTTAGTAAGCAGCTCCTAGTGCTGATAAATGGGGTGACAGGTCCTCTTTAAAGATCTGTTATTCATGCACAAAGAAACAGGTAACGTTGTGGACTATAGATGTAGATTCTTGGTGCAGATTACTACAGAATTCCGTTGTAATTCTGTCCAATAAACTATAGACTAAACACAAATATATCTTAAAATTTTAATCCTAAAACATGAAACTGAAAAGCAGACAAGCCCTACTGGGCTTCCTCTGGGATAATGAAACTGAAAAAAATTAGATTTTTAAAAAATTATGACACACATAAGGACAAGCACATACGCATGAGGGACAATCTTCCAGCACCTACCTCAGAACAATTATAAGTTACCGTAATGACACATCTATTCAACAAATGCTTTGAATGTTTAAATTATACTAAAAACTATCTTATATACATGAGGCCCATGCACAATAATCATAAAAAAAATATTTTATAACATACCTTGCTCTACAGCCATGACCACCAGACAAGTGGGGAATAATTCTTTAAAGGGGATGTTTTAGACGTCATATAAATGTTGTGATATGTGTATGTATGTGTATATATATATATATTTTTTTTTTTTAAAACATGTATGGCTAGGGACTATGTTGCTCCTTTCACCTCCACATGTGATGTATTATTTACATAGGAAGAGTATTGATAAGAGTATTGATAAGTCAACACATAGCACTTATTAAAGGAATTAGAGCTTAGACCTTAGGCATGTTACACTTTGGCTTTACTGAATGCGCAATAAAACCAAAATCATAACAATCATTTTTTTCCCGTGAATTTTACCTGCAGCACTTCTCACTGGGTCAGTAGGTTCTTGCCTGGAGAAATCCTACTTTCTAAGTCACAATTATAATTTTGTAGGTAGAATGTCTAATTTCTGTATGATAATTTATAGTGGTAGAATAATTATGCTTTTGGGTCTAGTTGTCATAACATTACTTATTGTGTAAACAAGAAATTTAGAATTTTTATGTTGTTTTCAATGCTTCAACATTCTTCTGCTGGCAAAACCTCAGTAGAGATCGTAGATTTGTTCAGCTGTACACATTGAATAATGTTTGGGTAAAATGCCCAAATAAAATTATAATAAATAATGCCATAAATTATGTAAAATTAAATATTTTGTTTATGCACTTCTTAATATAAGTAAATTATTGGTTGAAATTTGAAAACACAAACGATTATACCCCAGTTGTTATACTGTGTTATATGTTGAAGCTCAGCACCATGATAGGAAATTGACAGGTGTGTTATTGTTTTTGGAAAAAAAAAAGAATACTAATATAAAGTCAATTAAATACATTGGTGGATGAAATCATTAAAACTTTTATTAAGAAGTAAGATTACATTAAGAATATGTTTTAATGATGATTAGTTAAATTAATGTAATAAGAGGAGATTCTTAGAGACATGGAAAAAGTCTTGGAAGGTCTTATCTCAGTCCAAAAACAGGTTTCTTGATGCAGTTTGTTGTCTTATGTTCTGTAACACATCCCTGAGGTCTTCACGAAACAACTGTAGTTATACTGAAACTAAATAAATGAGAAAACAGAGCAGACTGCGAACAGAAAGAAGACACAGACTGTGAGCCCTAAACTGATCGCACCAGACAATCCATATATACTTACACACAACAACCCTAGGCTGTAGCCAGTAACTGGCAACTGTCCCTGCATAACTTTATGTGATAGATTCAGATGAGAGCAAGACAAACAAGTAAGAAAAGTTTTCGGAGCTGAGTCAGAAACCTAGAGGACAACAAGTTACAAAATCAATAGATAACAGGGATAACAAGAAAGACAAGCCAAAGGGTCAGTAGAAACCAGATATTAGTAGACAGAATAAATGCAAGTTTTATCAAGTGTAAACTATAACAGGCACTGAGGATAAATTCCCAGGACCTGTTATGTGATGTCAGAATCCTGATTCCAATTGTGATAAGCCTAATGTTAATTGGAGCCTCCTCAGCTGCACCTTGTTTACTGAGGATGATGGTAGCATAGATATGAACTGTTATAACAATTAGGCCCCTTTCACACATTAGGCCCCTTTTCTGCGCGTGCTTTTGACCCGCAGAACTTGCATTGCACTCTGACCCATTGTAACCAATGGGTCTTTTCAGACTTGCATTCTTTTTCACGCACACACGCGCGTTTTTTTAAACGCACGTTTAAATCTCGACATGCTCTACTTTTGCAAGTCACGCGCGTGAAAAACGCACCATACAAGTCTATGGAGATGCATCAAAAACGCATTGCACTCTGAGACACATGCAAGTCCAGTGTAAGTGCAATGCGTTTTTCACGCATCAATTGCCATAGAAAAGATAGAGCTCGGTCCTGAGTCCATTTCACGAGCATTTTCTGCGCGTCAAAACGCATTGAAATTGCATTGAAATTGCATCAAAAACGCCCGTGAAAAACTGAGACACTGAACAAACTCTGACTGAAAACTGATTGCACTCTGATGCAAAATGTGCGTTTTTCACTGACCAAACCCTGATCGCACCCTGATCAAACCCTGACGTGAAATGCAACGCGAGTGTGGAAGGGGCCTTAGGAGAACTCTAAAGGCACAATGGATTTTAGTTAGGTGTCTCTCACATGTTCACCTCAAACTTTTCAGTATTTATTTGCAAACATTTGTTACTATTTTCTGCTTTAAACTCTAAATTATTTTATATTATTTATCACAGAAAAATAAGGAAAAGTTAAACGGGTATGAAAACTTTTGCAATCCGCTGCTTCACCAATTCATAAAAGAACATTGAGGGGAAGTTATTAAAACTGGTGTACTGAATGCCAATCTCAATATTCCCTCCTCCCAGCAATCTAAAAACTAGCTCATTAATAGGCTCCAGCTATAGTCTCCACCCATTTTTCTATAGTAAATATGACGGAGCATTTAAATACAGTTCCTGGCTCTCTTTGTTCTGTCTCTTCAGTCAAGACCTTTGCAAGATTAGAACAAAATGAAACTGAAGTGATAAAAAATACCAGAAGGAAAACCGGTCATGAGGTTAATAAAGACTTACTGTACATATACTTGATACTAGCATTTCATATATTGGCAATTAATTGGAAAAAAACATATTGCTAATTGTCCTTTGCCATTGCAGTTCTTTCATAGTTGAGTAAGAATTGAATCACGGCAGATTTAGAACATGTATGATTCTCTTAACATAATTTCAAGTCAGATAGATTCCTACAAAGCAAATAATACAAGGAACTGACAAAATAATAAGTACTCGACTTACACAAAGGTAAAAATAATTGCTCTGCACTAATTAGTCATACTATGATTTAAAGAATACCTACTTTTATATAAATTCATGGAAAAGACAAAGATACGTAACCTTATACTTATCAACTTAAAAATATCATCTGCTAATTCTACATTTAACTCCTTTTCCTACACGTTCGCCTCCTGCTCTGAGCCCCTATAAAGATCTATACAAAGGACACAATGTGGAGACAGATTATCAGCTTTGCTTAAAGGTGGTACCCAAAGTCTATGGATATATGATGCTAACGAGGAGGCAGCAATTGAGGAATAAACACATGTACAATATTTTTTCTGCTTCCAAAAAAGAATGCTTAGATGTGTTTGTCTTTACTAGAGATGAGCGAGCACTAAAATGCTCGGGTGCTCGTTACTCGAGCCGAACATTTCCC
>CM033642.1:253666702-253722996 GCA_019512145.1 Engystomops pustulosus | reverse complement strand
CACTTTTTGCGGCCCATCTGCACATGGTGATATACATGAGGCCTACATTTGATTTATAGATGGGCTCATTTATATATACAGAAGCGGTGGATTTGGTGTAAAAACTTTTCATGATATATTACCATACAGAACCACTCAAAAGTCTCAAATTTATGGAAGTACAAGATGATTTACATGCTAAATAAGCCCAAGTTCCCACCTGCGTTCTGACCTCATTTTGATGTTAAATAATTGAACTGATTAATCTGTATGAAAGTGTCCACTTGCACCACTTGTGCTAGACTTTTGTTGCATGGATGGAACCAATAGCGCAGACTCTCCCATCTTATTTTCCACTCAAATAACGGAAGCATTTACGGAATCCATTAAAAGTTGATTGAAATCAACACTCATTATTATGGATCCATTAGACTTCTGTTTTTATTGTTTTAGTGACAGAAAATAATAATGGAGGTCCGAACACAGGTGTAAACTGGACCCCTTTTTTTGATAGATCTTCTGTTGTAGCTTTTTTTAAACTTTTTTATTAAACATTAGCCATGCATTACATGACATAGACCTACACCGGGTCTAACCTAAACCTCTATAAATAAGCTACACGTACAGTATGAAATGGAAGAGAAGAGAAAAAGTCTTTTCCATCTACACGATGGACAATTCTGTGTGGAAATATCATGGCAGTCATTTTTTATTAGGAAAAACTACTTACATAAGAGTAAGAGCAGAACATGAACAGACGGGAAACAAGTGAGATGATACATTCTTCATCACAAACCACAAAGTCTTGAGAGCAAATCTCAATGTGTCATATTCCGCTATTTGAGAAATCCTTCTCAATTCATTTCAATGTATCCACAAATTCTAATCCAAACAAAATGTGATTTAGCAGCATCTACAGCAAACATCTAGCGAAACAATCATACGCTCAGAATTCTTCAAATGATACAAAATAGAGGAGAAAGATTGGTCTCAACCACTAAAATAAAAAACTAATTCAAATAAAATTGGCGGAGTCTGATCATACATAAGGTATTACAATGAACCTGCCTGAGATTGCAATTCCCCAAGCAAGTGGTTTTACTTCATCATATTCCACGTCTGAGTGTGTGAGCTCCATTTTATATGTGCATTTAACTCCATTCGATACATATTCACTGTAAAGATAAGTTCGTTCCCTGTAGACATAAGCAGTAGACTAATCTTCGGGCGGAATCTCTCCAATTAGTAAGTCCCCACATAGTTTTATAATTGAACATCTTTCTGCAGGCAAAGAAATAGATAACGTGGAGAGCGAAGATGATAAGATCAAACTGCTCAAATATTTGTTACTGTTCCACAGCAAAGATATATTCGCCGAATCATAGGTCAAATGGCAGAAAAGATTAAATTACTTGCAGTGCACAGTCTAAAACTGTCTTAGGTTATAAAGTTATTAGGCATGACCTGTTATAGCACTGATAGATGATTTATGGGTCTTCTCTATGAGGATTACTCCTTGTAAGTTAAATCACATTGAACAAAATGTATGACTTTCCGAAAAGATACTAGTCTAGCACTAAATGTTCTTCAGTGCTATATAAAATATGTGTTTTGTAGTGTTCCTGGCACATAGCTAATTAAATGTTTGGCCTATGCATGTCCCCCTTGTTGATGCTGCTTATCAGAGCTGTGGTTTGGTCTGAAAAGAACCAGCCTCCTTCCCCCTCTGGAAGCTACCAATAGACTCCTTTCTTATTTCCCCTGGTAGAGCACTGGTAAAACTAGCATCGTAGCAGCTATAGAGCAGGTTCTCATTCTATCTGCATCCTCCAGATATTCCCTGCCATTTATTTGTCTACTAGCGGCCATCAAATGTGATTGATAATGTGATTGTGCCTATTGGCTTTAGAACAGTACCCAGCAGTGGCAGAGAGGAGAATTTCTCCAGAGGAATGAGGTTAGGTGAGTATGTAATATTTATTTTATCACATACGTCAAGGGGCTGGGGCTACAGGAAAGGTTTGAAGGCAGCATAAGGAAGGATACAAAAAAGGGAGCATAAATTTGGGATGCTTCAGAAAGGGAATCATTAGTTAAGATTTGGGGCTACAGAATGGGGAGCGTAATGTCTGGGGGCTAAAGAAAGGGAAGAATAATCTTGGTTCTACAGAAAAACGGTCATTTTAAATGAGACAGAGAGGGGTATTGTAATTTGAGGGCTCCTAAGACACACTATAAATGTTGGGAGGGTAATATAAATTTGGGCTAAAGGAAAATTATACTATGTTGGCCGGCCATAAAGAGGGTTATTATATTTTGTGGACAAACTAAGGTGTTAAATTATTTCTATTCAAAGGGTGACTGTATATCATCGAGGCCACTATATTTGCACACCACAATGTACAGGTGCAGAGGGGAGGAGTATAAAGTTTTAAAACTTTGCAAATTAAACCAAATTTCAATTACCCATTACCCAATTTTAAATATCATACTGCCCAGTATGAAATAGGGCCAGCGGCATGCGGGAGGACTGCCACAGCAAACTAACCTGCTATCTTGAGAGAAGAATGAAAAACAAAGGGAAAATTCCATTCAATTATAAGGGTCTACAGGACAGCTATCTCCCTGATTTGAAAGAATCTTGTCAAACTATAGATGATACTATGTGTAAATCTTTTATATTAATGGGCATATTGTTGAAAAAATCTCAGAAAGAACTATTTGTTATATGGATGCGTACATTGAAATCCCTTAAAGGAAATTGTTACCACATTTTTCACAAATATAGCTAGAGGCAGTTTCCATATGAAGCCATATAACTAACCAATACCCTTCTTTTAGCTAAAATAGTTCCTTGGATTGTTCATATAAATCAAGATTATAATTTTACTGGTATCAGGAATATCTATGCAAGTCCTCAGGCTGACATTCATCACAGTCCTTTTGGCCTCTTAAAATAGCAAAGAAAACTGTAACACCAATGCATATGATGTATGATAAAATACACCATGCTTACATTAATAATGGCATGGAGAGTGAGTAACAGTCCGTGCTAGAACGAGCCGTGATTGCTTCTTTGGATCAAAACCATATAGCATGAGGTACAGTGCTAATTTAAGAGGGTAAAGGATCCCGCCATGATGTCAACCTGGTCACATGACATTTTCTGAATGCTATGAAAGCATGAGCTGGGATTCCACTGATGAGGCTATTAAGACTGTGATGGATGGTCAGTCCAAAGAGCCTCCCCACCCTGCGATCCTATAGAATCCCAGGGAGAACCAAGAAAATATTAGATTGATTTATAGAGGAAATTGAGGAGAAAACATTTTTAGCTAAAAAAAATGGTGTCAGGTAGCTACTAGGGCTCTAGTGGGAACTTGCCACTAGCTGTATTTGTGGAAACATGTGGTGACAGGTTTCCTTTAAAGGGTACCTGTCACCAGGAGACCCATTTTTAGCACCTCCCCAGTTCCCACACGAGCATGTACATACCACTGCCAAAGGTGTTTTTGTATAAAAATAGGTTTACAGAAGAAAAAACGTATATGTTAATTGTACCTTGCGTGTGACTAGGCAGATTTGCCAATTGGGAAGGTCTGGAAAGGAGAGTAGGTGTCCCCCCACCCTTGGGAAATGTGACCCTGTCAAATATATGGAATAACCTCCCTCACTCTGGATTGGCTGTAGAGGAGTAGAACCGGGGCGTCGCTAAGCCCAAATGATGGGTTGTTTTCCCAAGGGGGGGGGGGGAAACTGCTCCTTTCCAGCCCTCTCCAGTGGGCAACTGCCTAGTCACCACAGCAGATGCTAATGAAAGGAACAATATTAACAATCTTTTTTCTGTATTAAAACCACTTTTTAATACAAAAAAACACTTGCAGTGTATGTACTATGCCTGTGGGGACTTGGAGGGAAGTAACTAAAAATGGGGTCCTGGTGGACAGGTTCCTTTAAGGCTATGACTATATGTCCTATTAGTTAGAATTTGAGGTAAATTTATTATGATTGAGAAAGAAAGATTTTGCAGCATGCAGAACGTATGTGCTTGTTCTGGTGATCGATACGGGACACAATAATCTTAAGTCTCTGGGTTATTTTCGTCTTTGAGTGCTGTGACTTGTTCGGTACTGCTCTGCCTTCTATTTCGATTTATTTCTTAAAAAAGGAATAAAAAATACGTAACACAGACCACGTACAGAAACTTGTTATGATTTCCTAATATGCTATAGATGTGATAAAATTCTCTGCTCTGAACAAAGGCAAGGAAGAACAAAAGAAGAATTGTGTCGTTAACTACTATTTCCAATGAACTAGCAGGATTTGAGGATCGAGTTTTGAGTTTGATGCCTTATCGTCCTGGTAAAAAGGAAATGCCCAATTACATAGTAACTTGCCCCATGGTAATTGTTGTTATAATTTGTGTCAGGGTCTTCCGCAGTCATTTCCAGGGCGGGAAGATGCTTCAGGCCATTTAAGAAGCAGTCTGAACACGCAGTGGCTCTAGTGTTGACGCATATTAGAACTACCTCACTCCGCTTTTTGCAAACTTGCTCGGAACTAGTAAGGTTAATATGTTACAACTTTAATGTCTTACCCTCTCAGTGGAGCATATGGCATGCTGTGTGCTGTCCCCATGCCGTTAAAGTATTGTGTGGTTCTACTATACATGCTCAATTGGCGTCTTAATATTTCTAGTTCTCATATATTAGACTTTTGTGACTGTGACAATGCATTGTATCTGTAATTTTTGTGTCGAGTTAGTACTCTGTTCGTTGGACCCCAGATTGTCCACCTCTTCTTTGTGTATTGGTTTTGACATATCTAGTCAGTGTGCACACTTATGAAGCAGGAGGGATGTTTCGTAGGTGTTCCATATACTAGGGTGATGCTGAGCAAGCTGATAGGCATAATGATAATCTTGTTATTTTATGTATTAAAGTGGGAAATAAGAGAGGAACAAAGAGTATTCTACAAGGAGGACACTATATACAAGATCCCACAGATATATGAGGGTACAAAATCTATAATCACCAACTACCATAAAATGTTAAACATGTTTGACTAAAAGAATTCAAATTAAAAAATAAAAAACCACAATGGACACTATTTAGGCAATGTGACATTATTTTATTTAATAAAAAAGGAGCTAGGGGCTCTTAATTAGTAAAGGGAGGCCGCTAGGGGCTCTTGATTAGTAAAGGGAGGCCGCTAGGGGCTTTTGATTAGTAAAGGGAGGCTGCTAGGGGCTTTTGATTAGTAAAGGGAGGCCGCTAGAGGTTTTGATTAGTAAAGGGAGGCCGCTAGAGGTTTTGATTAGTAAAGGGAGGCCGCTAGAGGTTGTGATTAGTAAAGGGAGGCCGCTAGAGGTTTTGATTAGTAAAGGGGGCCTTTTATGACTGTTTTAGTGTCATTTTGTGCTATTTTGGTTGGTGGTGTGCCTCAGGATTTTCTAAGTATAAAAAGTGTGCCGCAGCTCAAAAAAGGTTGAAAATCTCTGATCTATAGCATATTATGGAAATCATAACAAGTTCTGTACGTGGTCGGTTACTATTTTTATTCCTTTTTAAGAAATAAATAGAAATAAAAGGCAGAGCAGACGGGAACATGTCACAGCAAGCAAAGAACTAAAAATAACACCAGAGAAACATGTAAGATTATTGTGTCTGTATCGATAACCAGAAGAACACATTGACGTTCTGCATGCTGCAAAATCTTTCTCAAGCCTATCAAATTTAACCTCATGTTCTAACTAAATGGGATTTATTTAAACAAGTCACAGTTAATCTGACTGTAATGGAATAAAAGTCATTTGTGTCACTAACATCACTAACGTTAGTAAAGTTAACATTAAGAAGAGGTCATATAGTCATAGCCTTAAAGGCAACCGGTCACAAATACAGCTAGTGGCAAGTTCCCATAGAGCCCTAGTAGCTAACTGACACCATTTTTAGCTAAAAAGTGTTTTTCTCAGATTTCCATATAATCAACCTTATAATTTTACATGTTATCCCGGGATATCTATAGCGAGTCGAGGGTGGTGAGGCTCCACGGACTGACATTATCACAGGTCTTATAGCCTCCTCAGGTGGAATCCAGCAGCTCATGCCTTTCTCAGCATTCAGCAATAATGTCATGTGACCAGGGTGACATCATGGACGGTCCTTTAGCCTCTTAACATTAGAAAACTGTACCAAATCCATATATATTTGATCAATGAAATCATAGCATGTCTGCATGGACTTTTTCTCCTCTCCATGCCTTAATGTAGACATGCTGTGATTTAATTCATCATATATGCAATGGGTACAGTTTGCTAATGTTAAGAGGCAAAAGGACCTGTGATGATGTCAGCCTGAGGACTTGCTATAGATATTCCTGGATACCAGGTAAAATTATAAATTTGATTATATGAAAATCCGAGGGGACCTAATTTTAGCTAAAAGAAGGGTGTTGGTTAGTTAATATGGCTTCATGGGAAACTGCCTCTAGCTATATTTGTGAAAAATGTGGTAACAAGTTCCCTTTAAAGGGAATTTCCAGTGACTCATATATACAATATAGTTCTGGATTTTTCAAACAATATGCACATATAAATATAATAAGATTTACACTATATATCATCTATAAGTTTTGGCAAAGATCTTCAATCAGGGAGATGACTTGTCTTGAGCCTTATAATTGAATGGAATTTTCCCTTATTTTTATTATTCTTTCTAATGATAGCAGTTAGTTTGCTGTGGCAGTCACTACAATCCGGCTAAGCCACTATTTCATACTGGGCAGTATGATATTTGACAACAAGAGCAAATTAAGTAGTCCTGGGTGAAAGCACAACATGAAGGTCAGGTTGTATTGCATGAATTCTAGATCCCAGGTAAATAACCTTTTCTTTATGTATGACATTCCCAAGAAAATTGATTTTCAGTTTTGCTCAGAATTTGCCCTTAAGCAAGTCATTGTATATAATTGCTTGTTGGTTGCATTGCCCTTGTGTGTTTGGCTCAGCTTCTCAGGCATGCAACATGTCTTACCGATACTGGTTATGAGCCTCTCTGTCTTTTCTGATTCCTACTTGTAAGGCCTATTGATTTATTCTGCATAACATCATAATTTATTTAAACAAATCTGATAAACAAGTCGAAATGTGTTAACATTATAACAAGCAACATAAAAGATACAGTATTTATTAACTAGTAACCATGGAATATTAGATGTAGCCAAGGTATAAGACAATGGGGCAGATTTACTTACCCGGTCCAGTCGTATTCCAGTGGTGAGCTCTCCGACGCTGATCCGGGTTCTGCCAGGATTCACTAAGGTTGTGCGCCCAATGTCCACTAGATGTCGCTGCTGCGCTGAAGTACGCCGGAATTCACCTCCTTCGTCTCGTTGTATGTGAGTGCTATTTTTGCAACACTTTTTTTTTTTTTTAATTCTGAGGTTTTTCTGAATCCGTCAGGTTTTCCGATGGCCACGGCACCCGATTTCTGTCGGGTGAATGCCTGTGCCAATGCGCCACAATCCGATCGCGTACGGCATAATCCTGGGGCAAGTCGGCGCAAATCGGAAAAATTCGGGAAAACGGGCACAAAAACGCGATTCAGACCCTTAGTAAATGTGCCCCAATAAGTCAGTTGTTAAAGCATATCTAAACTTAAAAAAAAATGGATATCTTAATAGTGAACTTTAAAATATCCTTTTTTTCTTCTGCCTTTTTTTCCTTAATTTAGCAATGTGTATAAATCAGCTTTCGCTCCTGTATTCACTGACAGCTGAGAGATAAAGGAACCTGATAAAGTGTGTAGTGACTTAACTCTTTACGGAGAGGCCCTGTATAATCTAATCTCCCAAGAGAGATGTATCATTAAGGGAAATATACTCTTGGTAACTCTTGAAAGTGTTAATCGTTCTGAAGTGGATGGAGCTTTGAAAGCTTTTAGATACACTGCTCACTGCAGGAGATAGCATTATAAACCATGGGACACTTACTTATAGATCCAGGCATTGTGACTGTGGTCATTTTCTTATATTTGTTATCAATGGCCTCTTTCATCTAAAATCAACCTTAAAAGAATTCTAATGAGCCTGAGAGGCTTTCCAAGCCACTGTGTCATCTGGCTTTACAGGCTGTTACATTGTCTCATTCACCCCCTTGCTCCCTCTGAGCTGAGATTACAGCAGGTGGAGGGTGAGACAGTGTAACAGTCTGTAATGTCAGATCACAGAGGGGCTACGGTAACCCCTCTGGCTCATTAGCACTATTTTAAAAGTTGATTTTAGAAGTTAGGAGGCCATGGATAACAAATTTAAGAAGATTTTAGTGACAGTTTCTCTGTACAAACAATAAAACTGATTCTGTATCCTGATTGGCTGAGCTGTTTGAGCACATTCATGTGAATGCCCTGAGTGCTATTGGAATCATTGCCTTTAGCTGATGTCACCACCAGGAAGTCCCTCCCCTTCAGGAAAAGCTGAGAGTGTTTTATAGATAACCTCATACATCTATTATCATTAGCCCTAAATCTCAGGATAGGAAGAAGCTATAAGCATGATTCAGGTATTGTTGGAATTGTTTTCAAAGGCTCTCTCCAGCAGTGCTAATAAATTTTGTCAAGTAACTCTACAGTTACGCTTTAAGGCATATGATGCTTTAAAAGGGTTTTCCCACAAAGGAAAGTTAGGCCTATCTATGGGGAAGCGACAAGGGGTCTGATGGATTCCTTTGTTTTTGCGATCTCCGGGGGTCTCAGCACCGTCTGATGGATTCCTTTGTTTTTGCGATCTCCGGGGGTCTCAGCACCTAACTTTCCTTTCTGGAAAAGCCCCTTTAAGTCCAAAATTTCATATATAAGATAACATGATTATTGGGCTATACGGTGAACACCAAAAAAAAAAAGTCAAAAATCCAGGACAGAATTGATGCTTTTCTACTCCTGCCCTCAAAAAAAAAATAACAGAACTGAGTTCTTTAAGAACTCTGGGGTGTAACCCATCTGGTCCAGGAGCTTTGTACACATTGATTTTATTGAGCTTAGATTGGATAATGTCTACATTTAGCAAGTCTAGTATATTACAGGGTGCATGACCCGCACTGGCACCACCCAAGTCAGAAGTTCTCTCTTCTATTGTATAAACGGAGCTAAAAAACCTATTAAGTAACTCCGCCTTCTCTTGGTCTCCAGTCACCGATGCCCCATTTTCAGAATAAAGGGGTCCAACCTGTTCTGACCCATTTTTTTTTGCATTGATATACTTAAAAAATTTGAAAAATGTAAAAAAAATTTAAAAAATGTTGTTTTAATATTTCACAGAAATAAGACCAAAAATTCCCATATGCCATCACTGATAAAATTAAAATATTCAATTTGTAAGCAATAACATTGCCATCACTGATAAAATTAAAATATTCAATTTGTAAGCAATAACATTAGATATTTATTTCTTTCAAACATTTTTATTAAAATAAAGGTAAATAACAATGCAAAGTTAAAACTGATCAAAACACTAAATTGACGTTATTACTTAAAGGGGTGTTCCCATCTGGGCATTCAAATTTAGTTTAATTCATTTGCCATATGTAAACATTTCTTCAATTGGATGTTATTAAAAAAAATGTTCCTGTGTGAAGATAAATTCTCATAAATGTAGCCATGTTGTCCCTTAGAAGCGATATAGCTTCCTTGGATATGACCACCTCACACTTTGGTAGCGGTGGCCAGACATGTGCTATTGAGTCCTGCCTGATCACCTGGATTCAGCAATCATTATCACACGACGGCTGTAGGACCTGCAGTAACTCACGGACATTTCATTTATAAAAACATTTTGTTTCTTTGTATAATCCCTCCAGCAGAGGTGCTCGTATCCAAGGGCACAATCTTGTTTCTAAGATGACTACATTTATGAGAAATTATCTTCACACAGGTAATTTTTTTTAATATTGAGGTCACCGTTCTGCACCCCGCTACCTTAGCAACTTAATGTGGCAGATTAATGAAACTGAATGTGAATGCCCAGGTGAGAAATCCCTTTAAGTAGTCATTCGAAAAATCACATAGTTGAGAATTAAACAATAGAGTAGTTGTGCTTTACAGCGTTCCATTGTCCTCATTTTGTTACATCTGTGATAAGTTATTTGATGATGGGCACCAGTAAATAGGAAAATGGGTGAATTAGAATTCAAAGAAATGTTATTAAGCTTGTGGTTTTTCGGTTTGGAGTAAAGACATTTATAAGGCAATCAAATTACGTTACATCACAAATGTTTGAATGGATAATACAGAGAAGTTTCTCTTAATCTTTCTACATCTTTCGACATCGCCCTCTCTTGAGGAAATTGTTTAACACATCATAAAAAAGAGATTCTTAACTGTAAAAGCAGTGAGGCTATGGATGCTGTGATGGTTAATATGATGGAGAATTACAAGAGGGACCAGAATATTTTCATTAAAAACAAAAAAAACATCATGTCATGTGAACTAGACTTTTTAGATAGGACAATGATATAGAGATTCATCTTGATTGCAATACTCAGGAATCAAAATAATTTCCCCGCTATTGGCCAATCGGCATCATCATGCCTTCTTCTGGATCAACAATGCAGAATTATAGGTTGAACTTGATGGATCTGTATCTTTGTTCAATTGTATCTACCATGGAGATACTAAGAAAACTGAAGTGTATTTTTGCATCCAAAAAGTTGCACGTCCATAATTTCTTGGGCACAAAAATAAAACACAGATCAATTTGATCAATTTCAGCTATGACCCCCACCAACTATGAGATTCAAGGTGTTTTAACATCATCAAAATGGAATAGTGGCTGAGATTGAGAGATGCAACATTATCAGCTCCTTCAGACTGTAGGAGCCAAACTGTAGTTAGCCAACTTTTTTTTGTCAACCCCATTAATAAGAACATGTGATATGGGCACTCCATGCAAACGGGGCTAATCGAGTTCCCAGTTTTGTCACTTTTAAGGCTTTTTTTTTAAACACAATGTGGCTTACTATTCCTTCATCTGATACAACTCTTTGAATTGTACAGTTAATACAATTATTAATTGTAAAATTAATTGTAAATACAATTAATTGTAATTACAATTACAATTGTAATTGTAAATACAATTACTAATTATAACTATTTTAATGTCACTGTTTTTATTTAATTTTTAATTTTTTTTTTTCTTTTTGTAATTTTTTTGGGGAAGGAACGGAACAGAAAATATACTTAAACCAACAAAATAAATGGAGTAAAACTGTAAGATACTGGAACTTTCCAAATGCAGTTCTCACAATAGAAAATCAAGCTTGTAGCATTGAAAATGCAATCTGCTATTGTCTCACCAGGATGAATCAAATGTGTATCTTATAGCTGATAGCATGGAGTACATCATGTTATGTCTGTTGGTTATTGTATTAACCCGTGACCCTCAAATGTAATCATATGGCATTAATAGACAGACTGCATCCTGGGGCATAACATCCATCCAGATCAAATTCATTAGCTCATTAATATCAGCTTTATATCCTGACACCCACCGCCAAGTACTTCTTCATTTGTGACATTTCTTTGCCTGGTCTCATGCTTCAGTGCACTCTGATCAGGTCATTTTCTTTGATTTTTGTAAGAAAATCTATTTTGTTTTCCGGTTGGTCTTCTTTTTTTTTTGAGTCTATCATATAGAAAAGCGCATTATAGTACACAGCAGGTCATCTTCTTTGTGGATGGATGCCCATTGCATTGCTTTGTGATACATTCTTAATTTACGCCGGTGCCTTTATCTGAAGGTGAGATGGTAAAAAAATACACATATCACTGCTATAATAGAAAAAAAGCCACAGTATTTGGACATCACTGGGGAAAAAAACTAACAACAAATGAATATAATATAAAATATATGGCATCAAGGCTTACGAGCAACATGTGTGGAAAACATAATACCTTCTGCGTAGAAAATTGGGACTCAAATTGGGACTCAAATTTTCGATAATTTTACTTTTCTCTTGAGGAAGACATTTTTTGCAAATGTGTCAAGAAACAAGTCTGAAATCAGTGCAAGTCCTAAATTTGGAGGAATTTTCTCCAGAACCAGAAATGTAAAATAGAACTAAACAAATCAATCAATAAAGAAAAAAAAAATATGTTAAATTCACAATATTGAGTTGCTTAAAACAGCAGTTAAAATTGGATGGTCAAGTTCTTACCGATTGAGTCTTTATTTGATAGCATCATGCAATCCTCTTAAAATCACAGAAAAAATGTCCTGCAGAATACCAGAAGCTAAATTTCAACAGATTTTTTTTCAAGAAACAATGTCCAGACACCGGCTCACCGATTGGTGTGTGGAAAACCATGATAGTGCACAGTTCCCCCGAGGGCACACCTGTGGTTACTTTGCAGCTCTTTTGTAACGTTTCGACCTCCAAGAGATCTTTGTCAAAAACTAGGATAAATAAGAAAGTTCATAGGTGTGATAAGCTGGAGATATATGATGCTCCGGTATCACTATGATAGTGTTGCGCATGCGTCATGCAGGGCAGAGTAGAGTGGTAATGGAGGACTACAAAGTTAGCGATTCATAATAGTAAATTGATTAAAGGTAATGCCTGGTAGATACTGACAATAAAGTGGATGCAATATAGCTCTGATATGTCCATGGAGATGGTGTATCAGGGGAAGAAATCATGGTATATGCGTCTGAATTAGTTGTGTATAAACAAGTGTGGAATTGGCTCAAGTAGTGTTGCTAGTCATGTATGAAGGATGTATGAGTAAGTTTTCATAGTAGTGTAGTCATATATATGTTATTGTAGTATCTAGGTCCAGATAACATTAGATGTTGTGCATAAGAGTAAATCTATGAACAGTAGGAAGTGCATGAAGAATATCAGCTTGTAAGATATGAGAAGGAAGGGAAAAACATTAATGGAAAAACATTAATACCATAGCTGAATACCAGCCACCAGATCAGGAGAGTATGTAAGAAAAAAAGAGAGAAAAGAAAAGAGAAGACAAAAGTTACTTAAAGAACTGATTAACTAATCAAGTCATAAAGAAAAATAGTCATAGGGGTTCTACCTGGCATAGAAATAAAAGCAGCAGGCAAATTTTCTTATCTAAAATTTTGCCAGTTGCAGTGCCACACCCCACCCCATTTATTCGTAAATAAATGAAAACAGAACCAAAACCAAGCTCTGAATTGAGAATTGAGAGCAGAATTGTGAGGTTATCCAATAGGTAATACAAACACTTAATGTAAATCCAGAAACTCACACATGACATTTTTGATTGGATGAATTTTCTTGCATCTTTTTCTTCTATCTGGAGGATTTGGCAGCTTCTTCCATCCAGAACTCTGCTCTGAAGATTTAGTAACTAGAAATGACAGTCCTCCACAGTAGCAATAGTCACAGTTCTGCCCCACAGTAGCCAGTAGTCAGCCCCACATAGCCATTAGTTACAGTGCCTGCCCCAGTAGCCAATCTTCACAGAGCCTGTCCCACATATCTATTAGCAGTAGTGCCTACCCCCACAAGTCATATTACCTGTCCTCATAGTAGCCAATAGTTACATTACCTGCCCTAAGTAACCACAAATCACAGCAACTGTAAAGCACCTGCCAATAGTAGCAGTGCCTCCCCCCATTAGCTGTCAAATCCTCCAGTCCCCAATAGTCATAGTCAAAGTACTTGTCCACAGTAGCCACAATGCTGCCCCAGAAGACACAGTGCTTCCCCAATAGGAAGTGCTGCCCTCAGTAGCTGTAGCCCTTAATCCAGAAGAGGCAGATGTGTCAATGCACGTTGCCTGAGCCAAGTCTCCTGTATCTCACAGGATGTTGGTGTGTAGCCTGTGAGACGGATCACTGCAGAACCAGGAGCTGAGCCCTTGTAGTCTCTGCTGCAATGAATATGGGTGGGAGCTGGCTAGATCTCACCATCAGAGTAAAAATTGCCTAAATCTAAAGATATCCACATTATTATTACCGTTAGCAAATTCATAGCACACGGGGTTAACATCCTGTTTGAGCACACGGCTTCTTTGAAGGGTGAAGGCACTCCTTCCCCATCACCTACCAGGCTAACCACACTTGGAGGCATCTGATCTATGGGCTATCTTTGTATATACTCTCCCTCTGATGAGACCTCTGTCGAAAAGCGTCAGGGAGGCGTGATTTACATTTAGTACAGGGCACAGTCTTTGGTACTGCCCTTGTAAGGGCGGGAGTCTTGGGGTGATAGGGTAAGATTTTTAGGGTCTGTCACCCTCCCTCCTGCCGCGATATGTGAGGACAGGATCAGACGGCTCCTGCCTAGCCCTACATCACCTATGAGTATTACATGCGGGTACGGTAAGACACTACATCTAATAGATTGAGTTATTATGTGAAACAACATGTCGGCAAGACATCTTCTACCCGCCACCTAGCATTACTTACCCAGCTGTATGTTCATCCTGATATAAGCCGTAATATGTTCACTTTTGTTCTTTGGTGTATCTATTGATTTTTTACACTGTATTTTGTGGTGTTGATCAAGGCGACCTGACCTATCTGCTCTTAAGTGAGTATAACCTCTTTTAACTATTTTCTCATTTCTAATTTTCTAATTTTATGAATTACCTAGGTGCTGTTTTGCTCACCATCAGAGTAGTCTCTGGAGCAGGTAAGGGGCAAGTGCTCCACAATTTTCATTTAATAAAAAATTCCCCTGTGCCTGGCCACCCCCTCTGCTGTCAAGAGTGCCTAGTGGCAAATACAGCTCTGAGTATGCTATGACTATATAGTTTGTGGTTGAAATTTTAGGTTTTATTTATATAAATCAAAGGTGTGAATATTGTACCAAAGCCCTGTTGTTTAAAGTGTCTTAAACTCCTTTCCCAGATACAGAAGATTTTTAATTGAAATGATTAATGAAAAAATTCAAAGCTGCAGCTACTTTTCCTTCTTATTATACTGTGTTTTTCCAGCTGTAACAAAATACAGCAGTTCTCGGAGAATTGTGTTTGATTAATTTCCAGCAGCAATCACCTGCATACTAATTGGGCTGACAATATTTTCCATTGCCATCTGGGAAATGTGTGCATTTTGTGCCCAGGTAACCAGAGAGCAGGTATTTTTAGCTGGAAAGGTCATTGCAAAGGACTGAAAATGGCCCCAATATGGCTGTGAAAGCGGTGAAAGTAATAATTCAGAGGCTGAAAACTGCTTTGTCAGAGACAATCACATAAAATAGCAGCCTTTCAAAAGTGAGACATTTCTGGAAGATTTAATATAGTATAGATGGATCTAGTTACTGCCTGCCAAACTGCACTCAACAAATGTAGGTGTGAAAAATAAACCATAAGGTCATTTGCCAACAGTATGAAAAATATGGATAATTTAAGCATGATATTTTTATATATGTGTTATTTATGGCCTCCTTCCTTCTAAAATGAACTTTTAAAATTAAGCTAATAAGCATGTAAGGCTATGGGGGTGGCCTCCAGAGCCCTTCTGTGCTGCACATTCAAAGGCTTTTACAGTGTGCAGAAGCACTTCCCCCTTGCACTGTGTGCTGCAGAGAGATTACATGAGGCGGAGGGAGGGGGAAGTGCCAAGTAGGAACAGAGGAGGAGCCTGAGAATCTGCAGCATGGAGGGGCTCTGGGAACGTACAGGTTCATTAGCATAATTTTAAAAGTTAATTTATTCAACAAAAAAATAGAAAATTACCACAGTCAAGTCGCCTGGATCTATGAGTAGCCCTGGTTCATCATGCTTGATTTAGATGGTAGATTTCCTTTAAGGATATATGAGTGTCGTTCACTGCAACCACTTCTATTAGAAATACTGGGGTACTCCGCCTACCTATGTTGTGTAATGCCAGCAGTCATCAGGAGAGACAGCCACCCTGTGTTAGCTTTCCCCACTGTCCACCTGCCTTCTACTGCATAGACCCAATGGCCACTGGATACTAGAACCATGTTTTCAGGGAGTGCAATTTCCTCCGGTTATATTAGACACCTTCTCCCACAGGTAGGTACTTTAGCAATAAGACATGTGGGCATATATATCAAAAGTGAAATGTTCTACAAACAATCCTATGCTACACAATATTTATCCGTATAATGCCTCATTTAGAGATGAGCGAGTATACTCGTCCAAGCTTGATGCTCGTTCGAGTATTAGCGTACTCAAAATGGCTCGTTGCTCGGACGAGTATTTCGCCTGCTCGATAACGAGCTTTCACAGAGCGTTGTGTTCTTCACAGTAGTATGTGAAGAACAAAATGTGTGAAGAATCATATTGTTCTTCACACCAAATCTGTAACACAAAGATAAAAAAGCATAAATTACAATTTGGTTCCTTGAACTGAAAAGAATAAATAGAATAAAAAGCAATCAAAATGGTACCTATAAAACTAAGGCATATCCCATGAACATGTGCCTTTCAATGAAAAACTAAAAATGTTATAGCTCTCAGCATGAAGTGGGGTGCAGATGTTTTTTGTAAATCTACTGTCACAAAAAAAAAGTTGAGAGCATTTTTGAACAGTTAAATCTCAGGTTTGGGGAGCAGTTTATGGCTAATAATGTACTTTCCACACAAATATAACTTTTGACCACTTACTTTGCATTTTTTTCAGTGTTATTGCTGCTTATGTTCTGATCACTGCATCTGCTGCTCAGTATAAGATACAGCTCCGTTGGGGGGCACTAGCGGAGCAGTCACTTCCTGATTCCTCTGTGCTATGCTACTGTACATCCCCCTATCTTCCAGTCTCATGTATCTGTGGGCTGACAATGTGCTAAGATTATCATTTAACTTCTGAAGATCTGACTAATATCTGACACATAGAAATAAGATTAGACAGATTAGAGTCATGGATATAACAGATAATGACACTTTCAGCTCTGCTATCTCACCTAACCAATCAAACACACACACTCAGCACTGCTATGCCCACTCCCCCTCAGATCAGAACACTTATATTGCTTGTAGAGTTGGTCTCCTCTTCAGACTGCCGGACAGGTAGCCCCACTGGCTCCAGTTCTCTAACCCTCCTCCATATCACCCCTGCTCCTGCAGACCAGGAGATGTGTTCATGTGAGAGGAATCTGAACAGACAGGAAGACCTGCCCGACCATAGTCAGGACTGAGTTTATGGTGGCATCCAATGGCAACAAAAAAAATACAACATCAGGACTGATTAAAATAATTTAGAATTTTATCTGTGAAATACAGTATTTTTGTGAATAACATTGAATTAGAGAATGTGCTTATATGGGTAGGAGACAAACAAAGACAGTAACCAACAGAGATAGCGCTGCATTTTGGCATAGCTGTGTTGGCTTTCATGCAACAGAAATCGGGGGGCATGCCGTCAGACGATCAAACTGATTCGGACTGATCGCGGGACTTAAGATTCAAATTCTTTTACAAGACAATGCACTTACATGCACCACAAAGAAGAAGGTGAACTCCGGCGGACCTGAGCGGGGAAGCGACACATGCAGGATATCGGGTGCACAATCTTAGTGAATCGCGGCACAGTGCATTATCGTCGAACAATGCACTTTCGTTAACCCTGAGGGACTGGGTAAGTAAATGTGTCCCAGAATTGTAATCCAAAAAGCATAACAGTACAGAATAGGATATGCTCTATATGTTAATAACAATCAGGAAACAAATTCAAAAAGTTTGTAAAAATAACAAAATTTTATTATATGTATGGTAAAAACACATAACCATAATTAGACATTTGTTAAAAAATATGTGACAAGGTTACAGGGTGAACATACAGCAGAGAAAGAAAGCAGTCATACCCGGACACAGCAGATTGCACAGAGGTTTGAACAATTTAAATGGGCTGGTATGCAAAAAGTGCAGGTCTATTAATGGCGTAGTCATATGCACATTAGTGATGGCATAGTCATGGCAGCAGTCATCCCCGGACACCTTGCACATCTACCTATTTACACGGTAAGGACTGGTACTTATATGCTCTATTTGGCTATACCTAGACTAGGCAAGAGCATTGCTATGCCATCACTAATGTGCATATGACTACGCCATTAATAGACCTGCACTTTTTGCATACCAGCCCATTTAAATTGTTCAAACCTTTGTGCAATCTGCTGTGTCCGGGTATGACTGCTTTCTTTCTCACTGTATGTTCACCCTGTAACCTTGTCATATATTTTTTAACAAATGTCTAATTATGGTTATGTGTTTTTACCATACATATAATAAAATTTTGTTATTTTTACAAATTTTTTGAATTTGTTTCTCGCCTCATATCTTTTCCCCTCCTTCTGAGGGGTACCATAGGTTTTGTAGATTTCAATATTATGTGGGGCACCTACCTTGCGGTGTAACTACCTGTACAGCCTCTATAACCATTGGTATAGTTAGTCCTGTACAATCTCTGTTTTCAACTTTTGTTATCTATATGTTAATAGCACAGCATGCGCAATGAACCATTAAAAAGTATTGCATTCACAATACCCTGAGAATTAGTGATAATCAACAAATTACCTTTCAAGTAAATGGAAGCTGAGCTGCAAATTCCCACCCTGAATGCTATACAGAAGATGGAGCTTTTTGCTTCCAAAGTTACAACATTGGAGGAAGCCAGAAGGGCTAAGCCATCAAAGTTCAGGGTTTCGGTATACCACCAATCCCAGAATAGCTCATCGATAATAAAAAAGTTTGTGGGGGCAGGCAACCCCTTTAAGCCTCAAGCAGACCTGGTTATCAAGGGTTTAAGTTAAAAACCCAACTTTTAGGATTGAATTAAAACATTGGGATTCATCAACAAAGTAATATAAAAGTTGTAGTTGCAGCTACATTGTCCTTTCAATTGGTTAAGACCCATTGGATATGCAACTTATCTTGTATCCTGTTGAGATTTTTTTCAAAATTTTTGCAGGGGCCTGACAAAATAATATTACTGCACTCAGCTACTCCCTCCATTAGGCACAGTGATTGGAGCGGTAGTGTGCCAACCTGGGACCCCCCATCCTTATAATTGATGAAGGTCTAATTCAGACCCCCAAGAATCTCCCATTCATCTCCTATTCTGTGTAGATCAGATTATCTAATATTAGGAGAATATTCCGGTTTGACTTGGACCTCATTTGTGATGCACTCTCTGCGTATTAGCAGGGAAAACCTTCCAAACCATCCACAGTTGCTCCAGAAAAATTGAATAGCTAAATATATACCGAAGGGGCACTAGGCATAAGATTGATCATTACTCTATGGGGGTAATTTACTAAGGGCCCAAATCACGTTTTTCCGATGGGTTATCTGAATATTTCTGATTTGCGACGATTTTCCCTGAATTTCCCTGGGATTTTGGCGCATACGACCGGATTGTGGCGCATCGGCGCCGGCATGCACACGACAGAAATCGGGGGTCGTGGCCCGTAGAAAACCTGACGGATTTGGAAAAACCTCTGCAGTTAAAAAACAAAAAGTGTCGCTTGACACGCACTTACCTGCACCGGCGTAGGACGGTAAACTTCAGTGCACTCCGACGGAATTCAGCACAGCAGCGACACCTGGTGGACATCGGGCGCACTACCTTAGTGAATCGCCGAAAGACCCGAATCCTCCACACAGAACGCGCCGCTGGATCGCGACAGGACCGGGTAAGTAAATCTGCCACTGTATGTTCGGATTCTGCAGTGGTATAAATGGGTGCAGTATATACTAGAAGTATGTGCTATATGTGGCAATACTGCAATGTGTGTTAGTAGCAGTCAGGGTCTGATCTTCATAAAAGCTTGTAACTTATATTCCTGTAATTCATGCAGTCCCGACAAAAGCACAAGAAGTCAAGTTAACCTCATCTGAATACAGGAATATACATTCTGTTATCTGTTGCAATACATTTCAGACTGCAGGAAGGCTTAATGCAATGTACTCCTCTTCTATAGAGGGAGCCGGATCCACCTCTATGATCACATCTCCAGTTGGAAGAGACAATGACATACTTATATATGAAAGACATTACCAGCTCTTCATATCGGCTGCCATTGTATCAGCTGGGTGATTTTGCTGAGGAGCCCTTTAAACTCATCATTGTTAGAAAAGAAAATGAGGAAGCGTTACTGAAAAATGAGCAAAGACCAAGGAAGTCTCTAATGGCATAAGCAGTGCTGCGGGAGGTAATCTAGCTCTGCCAGGATCAGTCTAATCTGTCTCTTTCAAGCTGTGTGGAAGTCAGAGGTGCCAAACACGGAGCAGGGAGCGCTATGCCTGCGAGCGGCCTTCACTGCTGATGACATTTACTGGGACGATGAAATCCTGTCCGGCTCCAAGAGAAGCTTTAAAGAATCACACTGGTAAAATGTACAGACATTTGACCCTATCTTACCTATCTATATTTCTTACATCTATCTCTCTACATATCTATGAATCTACTATGTAGAGATCAGGAAATCAATTCATATATTCAGTACAAATCTGCCGATTTTCCACTACTGAATCAATTCAAAATTTTTCATGATTCTCTTCAGTCCAACTGTTGCTGCTCCAAGTTAATATATAATCCCCTCTAGTCCTATAAAACAGTTTTTTTTAATAAAAAAAGTTCCTCTTCATTTGTTTCTTTGATCAATAAATGTAAAAACAAATTTAAAGTGAACCTGTCATCAGGAATGTCATTTTTAGCTGGTGACAGGTTCCAATAGTCTCTGCTATGCTGATTTTAAACAATGCCTTTGTCAGCATTCTGAATAGTTTCCATAGTTTCCGTAGTTTCTAATAGTTTATTTTACTTTACTAAACTAGCTGAAGCAGTCTATGTTTGTGTGCCTATGTCTTTTCATGGCTTCTCCCCCCCCCTGCCTCTTCAAAGCTCATGACAGGAAGTGGGGAGGGGGAGGAAGTTGGATGAATGTGGAGGAGACTGACACAGGCACACACAGGTTGCAGCGGCTCCTCCCCTGGGACTCACCACACGCTGCTGGCAAGGATCCAGATAATGTAAAATAAAGTTATGTAAAGTGTTGAAATAATTCAGAATGCTGACAAAGGCATTTTTAAAATCAGAATATCATAGGCTATTGGAACCTGTCACTAGTTAAAAATTACATTCCTGGTGAAATTCCCGTAGCGCATGCATGCTGCCATCTTGGGCCATGATGCCAAGGAGGTGTCAATTGGGGCGCACAGTGAAAACCGTAAAAACAGAGCAGAAGCCTGAAGAGAAGAATGCAAACATGATGGGGCTTATTTACTAAGGGTTCCGCAGTCACACTTTCGTCGGATTTCGGAAATTTTCAGGGTTTGCGCTGCTGGGACAGGTATTTAGAAGGGGATTTTGGCGCATGCGATCAAATTTTGGCGCAGCCCCGCAGGCTTTCATGTGTCACAAATGGGGGGGGGGGGGTTTGGATGCCTTCGGGCAAACCAACTGATTTGGACAAACCGCGGGGTTAAACTTTAAAATTCGGTCTCAAGACATGCACTTACTTACACCAGGAGGAAGATGGTGAACTCCTGGCGGACCTGATTGGGGAAGCAACAAATTCAGGAAATCAGTTGCACAATCTTATTGAATTGCGGCACAGTGCATTGTCGTCGGACAATGCAATTTCGGGAACTCCTCCTTGCCGGGTAAGTAAATGTGTCCCGTTATTTTCATCAATTTTATTGCAGTGTTTTCCATAAGTTAAGTTTTTAATGCTGTACATTGCTTATATGCAAAAAAGCAAAGACATTGGGGGCCATTTACTAAGGGCCCGATTCGCATTTTCCCGACGTGTTACCCGAATATTTCCCATTTGCGCTGATTTTCCCTGAATTGCCCCGGGTTTTTGGTGCACGTGATCGGATTGTGGAGCATTGGCATGCACACAACGGAAATCGGGGGCGTGGCCGAACGAAAACCCGACGGATTCGGAAAAACCACCGCATTTTTAAAAAAAAAAGTGTTGCGGGACTCACGCTTACCTTCACCAGGTATAGGCACGTGCATTCCGGCGGACCTCGGGGAACTTCAGCGCAGCAGCGACATCTGGTGGACGGCAGAGGAACTGCCTTAGTGAATCGCCGGAAGACCCGAATCCACCACACAGAACGCGCCGCTGAATCGCTAATGGGCCGGGTAAGTAAATCTGCCCCATTTTGTCTACACTTATGCACCCTCTGGTGGCAGAAACTGGTAGACAAAAATCTGACAAGCAGTTTAGTTGTGGAACCCGCAGCAGATAGAATTAAGTTTCTACCGCATTTCAACCACTTAAATCAAATCTGATAATGTAAGAAGATAATGCAGGATAATTCCAACTTTCCATGCACACAAGTAATAATGAGTCAGCTGTTATTCCCCTTTAAAATTTGAGTTTTTCTGATCGTATTAAAAGTGAGAACCTGCCAAATCCTCTACTGTGCCAGCATTCTACTTTGGAGCTATTGCCGTCACTCTTGTTGCATAAGTGACCACATTTAAATGAAATCCTTCCTGCCATTAATTCTACAGGTATTTACATAGAAGAGCGGCGTGCAATGTAAAATTCATTTATTGTTAAATATTTATCAGAAAACACAGACTTTAAACACTAGGAATTAAAGCCGTTTGTTACGCTGTGGGGTACAGCAATCCCCGATGATTTAGACGAAAAAAAATAAAATAAAAAAGCACAGACAGGTAGGAGGAAGAAACGCTGTAGGCTGCGAACAGTGCTAAAAGCAAGATTAATAATCACTATTCTCACAGCGACAGAAGCTCTACCTGAGAAACAATGCTTAAGGCCATTTTGCAAACAAAGAGTTATAAAGGGAATATGATTCTATAATACACTATTAATGGATCGGTTAGGGGAGGAATTGTTTGCTGTAGGAGAATATAATAAGCTGAACTAAGTAAAACAAGCTAAAGTCGATTTATAAGGAAAAAGAAATATATTACAAAAAGGGATATTTGACTGTTTTGCTTTTAAAGGGATAGAATGCTGCCGTTGGTGCCCATAAATATGCCAGGAAGCACAGTGTAAAAGGGGAGGACTGAAAGAAGTTCCCAAGCTCCAAAATGGGTCGTCTGGTCTCATGTACAATGTGCATCATAATAGATATGTTATGATTAGATATAATATTATGGTTATTTATTTTATGGTGCACACCCTTCAATCAAGGTCAGGTGGCTGGGCCCCTTAAAACTGTGGGCCCCATAGCAGCTGCTATGGCTGCTACCCCTGTAGTTACGCCCCTGATGGAGCCATCAGCAGGTGGCTCCATCCACTGTATAGTGGTTACATCAGGATATTGTAGTGCAGTACCAATTCAAGTAAATAGAGGCAGAGCTGGAATTCCTTTGCACCACTAAACAGTGTGGGCAAATACTTCTGCTTCTGTTTTGGTCCCCAATAGGTTCTGTGACATGTAGTCTGAATTGCGCTGCAAACACTTTTACATGGATTATCAAAACTATTAAAGGAAATTTTTTAATATTGAGGCTCAAGTTCAACTACCCTGAGTTTATAGTCAAAATAGACGAATCACATTAGCATCAGCCGAAACGCGGGGGCTCTGAAATTTACTAAAAAAATAGTCATCTAGAAAAAAATGCATCATGCAGATGTGGCACCAAAAAGAAATAAAGTTATAGCTTTTATAATATATTGATGAAAAAAACTAAACTTTATTGCTTCCATAACATAAGAATTGTCTAGATCCTTAAGGGAGTGTAAAATGTGTTTCTTCAGACATTGCTATCGCTGCAGACCCAGTTTTTGGAGTCCTTTGTATATTTGAAAAGCACATTTTTTATGATCTTGTATATTTTTTTATAAGAAAACTGAAACTCTCATCAAACAAAAAGCAATAAAAGTTGTATAAACCATGTAAACAAAGGTAATGAGAAAAACTTCCACCTCAAGAAGCCTAACATTCGACACTGAGTAACAATGTGAGGGAAATACAAGCAGGAGTCCTTTTCTATAAACTGAAGACTCCCTTTAGACCAGAATAAATCATTATGGATTGAGAAGTCAGACAACTACAAAGTCACTGTTTGACTTAGCTTTATCGATCTTCAAATACAATTTTAAAACGACATAGGATAGAACAGACTATTATAAATGTTCTAAAAGTTTGCTTCATCCCTTATGGCCATGAATGATTCTGTCATCCAACACATTTCTTAAGATAGACATACACTAAATTTCACTAAACTCTGATTTTTTTGGATGAAACTTGAATACTGTATAACTTAATCTCTAAGGGACTAAGCTCCAAAAAAAGCCTTTGTTTATGGGATTTAAAGGAAACCTGTCCGCAGACATTGACCTAATAAACCCTAATAAGCCGCTATCTTTATCTTGCAAAGCAGCTGAACTCCTTCCATGACCCAGTGTGGCAACATCATCCAGAAAATATACTTTAAAGTAAGATGTAAACTGGGCATCTAAAGTCAATGTGGCAGAGATTTTAACACTGAAGTCAAGCTCTCTCTTTGTCACAAGTTCCCTTCACTGTAATTGATGGTTCTGCATCCAGAGACAGCACTAACCAGATCTCCTGAAGTCCGATGCATGATGTCAATCATTGAGGAGGAGGCGTTCAGAGTTCCCCAGCTTGACTTCAGTGTTAAACTCTCCTCCTCCTTGACTTTATACAACCAATTTACATCTCACTTTATAGTAGATTTTCTGGATGATGCCACCACACTGGACCATGAAAGAAACAAAAACAAAAGATGTTACGCTGTTTGATTATTTACTGGTAGTGGTTTATTAGGATAATTACCAATGACAGGCTCCATTTCATCCAAAGAGGACCTCTGTTCCTCAGTATAGAACATAGGAAGTACCAGAATTTCTGCATCTAGTGGATCACATGATAACCTCCTGCAATATCACATGATAACCTCCTAGCAATGCATGAGCTTGGCATGCAAATACCAGCTCTGTCTGTGACTGCTGCCATGAAGCCGCAGTCATTGGGTGAGGAAAGAAATGCCACACAATAGGACCACAACATTAAGGTATTATGATAGCTTTAGTGCTGCACACTCTGGTTGTGTTAATATGCCCAACAATTAAGTAGATAGAAAAACCAGGGTTTCATTAGAAGAGTATGCAGTGCCGCACACACGTGGCATTGCACCCCTCCGTACATGGGGAAAAGATAAGACATGTCCCATCTTTCCCCGTGTTACGGGTCGTGCGGCGTTGATTGCTATGGAAAGGGGAGGGATGACTCCTCCTCTCCATGGCGCTGGACGTATGCTTGCCCAGCCGTAGCCATGTTGGCATACATGTGTGAATGCAGTGTGAATCCGTCCTTTACCTCATGAGGGTCAAAGCAGTACCCACCTGCTTGCATGATAGGTAAGCCATTGAACACCCCCCAGAAATGCTCAAATTGGTGGAGATTGGAGGTACAAAAGGACACAATAAAGTATAAAAATGAAGAAAATGGACATCCCAAGCTATTTACAAACATAGAAACTCATCTTTATTGAAAACCATGAATACGAGTGGTGTAAAAAGTCCCAACATAAAAGGGATCAACATGACAAAACCATAGAAACTAGTAATCACATGATGGATAGTAGTGGGCAGATTGAGAAGTTCATAGTACCTTAGCATGGGTTGTGTGTATCGGTGAAGACGCCCACCTAGAAAAGTATTGAAGTATAAGCCATATTTGAGTTGGTTAACTAATACTTTTTTTTACATTGGGAAATTGTGACATCAAGGCAAGATCTGACTACCAGGACACCCCACAATTATCATAAGGGGGGCAACGTCCTCTGAGCTGCACTATAGGAAATAGCAGGTTGGCTAGAACAATAAGTCAAGGACCAGAGCTTGCAGCCGTACATACGTCCCTCATAGACGGCAATGACTGCAAGGAGCAATAGGGTGCCGCGCACATGTGGCATTGCACCCCTCTGTAAATGGAGAAAATTTGGGGCATGTCCCATCGTGCGGCATGGATTGCTGTGGAAAAGGGAGGGGTCACCCCTCCTCCTCTCCATGGTGCCGGGCGTATGCCCGCCCAGCCGTAGCCGTGTTGGCATACGTCAGTGTGACTGTGCCCTTAAAACCATGGCCCCTTACCTCATGAGGGTCAAAGTAGCGACTCACCTACCTGCATGATAGGTAAACCATAGAACACCCCCCAGAAATGTTCAAATTGGTGGAGATTGGAGGTCAGATATAACTTGACTTACCCAACATTCAAAAGAATTGTACATTGAATACCCATGTGAGTTTTCATTCTAAGAACTCATCATACTTCCAATAAAGTTCAATACAGAACCACACAACTTTTTGTGAAACTTTTAGAATGGAGTGCAGGTTTTTAGTTTACAGAACATTAGACAAAGTGGTAAAACAAGCTTCTGAGGTTTTGTTTAGTCATGTTCTTATATACACCTATATCTAAATTCTCACATCATCTTCCTCACACATCTCAAAGCAACCATGGTAAAACCAAGATGAGAAAACCGAAAATTACATAGAGATAAGCTAAAAAAGTTGCCTTGATTCAAGCTCTGCAGGAAATGAGTTGTGTCATGCTGTGCCCGTGCACAGCTACATCGAGGAGATTCTCTATTCTCTAAATTACTTTTTGGGAATACTTTTTCTGAGGCAATTGAACACTCTCTCTGAATGTGTTCATTTGCATATCTCTGCTGTCTGTTGTGGAAAAGTAATCCTTAAGAATGAAGTGAAAAAGGAAATTTAGACTATTCACACAAAATAAAAAAAACAAAAACATTGTGAAGAAAACTTTACTGATTTGTAAGGACAAAAAAACTTAATTCAAAGAAAAAAGGGAATTTCTCCAGCACTCAAAAATAAATAAAATCCAATAAACTTTGATGCTCCATTAAAAATACATGACCAACATGAGATGCCTGTAAAAATACCTGCAAAATGTTTTTGGTCTTTGTGACTATTAGATTTTAAAAATGTTGGGTTGTCATAAGAACCAGTATGAACAATAAATTGCAGACACCTTTGGTAACTGTTGCTGTTTATTGTAGCCAAAGGCTAAAGTACAGTAAATTACCAAAATCCAGAGGTCCGTTTAGATCCAGAAGTCCAGGGGTCGTCTGTAAGTCAGGTGTTCTTAAAGAAGGGACCACCTGTATTCATTTTTGAGTACTGGAGAAATTCTTTATTTCTTTGGATTTTCCACTCCGGAAACGACACGGCTTCCTCTCCCTCTCCTGTGCATCTTCAACAAGCAGTCTACTACTTGGAGATCAAGGGTTGGTGAGGTGTCATTTTAACTTGCATTTTAGTTTTTTCTTGCAAAAAACTTAATGGGGCACATTTACTAAGGGTCCACGGACCGCGATTCCATTGGGTTTTTCCAAATATTTTCATTTTGTGCCATTTTGCGTCAAATTGCCCCGGGTTTTTGGTACACGTGATCAGATTGCATGCGTGGCCATCGGAGAACCCGACAGATTCGGACAAACCGCTGAATTTAAAAAACAAATTGGGGCACATTTACTTACCCGGTCCATTCGCGTTCCATCGGCAGCTTCTCGGACGAGCGTTTGGGTCTTCCGGCAATTCCTGAAGGTGCTGCGCCCGATGTCCACCAGGTGTCGCTGCTGCGCCGTGGTCCGCCGAGTTGCGTCGGAGTTCACTGATGTCTTCCTGGTGCATGTGAGTATGGCCCGTGCGACCAATTTTTTGTTTTAAATGCGGCGTTTTTTCCGAATCCGTCGGGTTTTCGTTCGGCCACGCCCCCCAATTTACGTTGCGTGCATGCCAGCGCCGTTGTGCCACAATCCGATCGCGTGCGCCAAAATCCCAGGGCAATTCAGGGAAAATCGGCGCAAATCGGAAATATTCGGGTAACACGTCGGGAGAACGCGAATCGGGTCCTTAGTAAATGACCCTCATTGTGTTACAAGATCAGCACTCACATGCACCAGGAAGAAGTAGGTGAATCTTAGCGCTCAAGTGACACCTGCAGGAAATTGGACGCACGACCTTAGTGAATCGCGCCGGACCCGATTCCTCGTCGGAAACGCACCGCGGGATCTTGACAGGACCGGGTAAGTACATGTGCCCCAATGTTTTTGTCGACTGTGGTTAATCTACTTGGAAGAAAGTATTGATCCTTTAAGAGACTTAGCCCCAAATAGACTTCCAAAAAGCTTTGCAATAACTTAGTTTAGAAATATATAGAAAAAAGCTGTGGCAATCAACACATTCATTCTATTTACCACAAGCAATTTCAATTTCCATGAGGTAGAACAATAAGACATCCTCTTCCAGAAGACCTCTAACAAGTGAACGCTCAGCGTATTTCATCATGGTCACCTTGTATCTTGACAAACATTCTGAAATGGATCTCTGTGGGTATTGTGGTCTGTAGTGTTTAATCAAGTAAAGTGCTTCTTCCCATTATCCCCCTTTAAAGTGCCGGAGATAAAACATTGAATGTTTTGAACTACTGACAATAGAATATTTATAATCTGCATCTCCCTGGAGCGAGAGTTCAAGAGTGTGATCATACAGTATATCAGACATATTTTTTATCCCATTTTATTTCTTTCTGAAGTTATTTTTTAATGAAAAAAGTGGCTTCATATAAGGTGCACTACTCATCACCGCTCTATAACCTTTGTGATGTACCAGTCGTGTCCATCCTTACATTTCCTCTGTTCAAATATGTGTGTGTCGCTAGATGACCAGCATTTTCGGAAAAAAAATATAATTTCATGAAATTGTATAACAATATTTGGCTAATTGTAACCAGCAGTGGATTGTAATATGGGCGGTTCAGGAAATAGCCCAGGCCGAAAACTTTTAGGGGGTCCATGGTCACCCAAACCACCCACCAAATTTTATACTGAGAAGCACTTTCACCCATGAAATCCTCATAATTTTGTTTTTGCTCTCAATAAACTGGTACTCAAGAGCCATTTTAGGATCTTTGAAGGTCCACCATATATTCTTAAAGCAGACAGAAGTGACAAAACCTCTATTCCCCAAGAAGCTTCTTCCTAGCCCGATATGTAGAAAGTTTTCAGGCAGTGAGAATATAGCATAGTCCAACAGGAGGTGACCGGTCCCTTGCCCTGTTACGAGATAAAATAATGAATAATAAAGTTTGGATCAATGGGCGTGCTGGGTTATAATTACTTAAGTGTCTTTCTTCAGTGTGGTCATCCAGTCATGCACCAACTTCATTGCGTACTAATATTCTCCAATCTGCATAACATATTTGTCCCTTTGTTGAGTTTATATGTTACAATTTATATGCTTATGATGTCACTACTACATATTTTTAATAAGGGGACGTTAGTTTTCTACTGCGACTATCCCAATATAGCCTTGTTTGTCTCAACTCGATACTTCGTATATTATCCCGTGTTTCTAAGTTCACTTTGTTAGAGAATGAGTACTTGAAATATTTCATGTCACTATGGTGACACTTGTCTGCTACCACACGAACAATTGCCGGGGGGAACATATGCGTCACCAAAGGTTGTGGGCAATGATCCATCAAAAAGTGTAAGAATTTGGTGCAGCTGTGTACCATCCATTCAAAAAACTGGCCACGTCTGCTGCAGTGATTGCACAAAGAAACAAAAGGTTTTTGTATATGAAATGTCCGGGAGTTACTGCATCCTGTGGCAGCCGTCCTGTGGCAATGATTGCTCAATCCAGGTGGTCAGGCAGGTGGTCAGGCAGGACTCAATAGCTCATGTCTGGCCACCGCTGCCAGAGTGTGACGTGGCCGTATCCGAGGAAGCCATCTCGTTTCTAAGGTACAACATGACTACATTTATGAGAAATTATCTTCACACAGGAACATTTTTTTTAATAACATCCAATTGAAGAAATGTTTATGAATGGAAGATTAGTGAAACTGAATGTTAATGCCCAGATGAGAATATCCCTTTAACTCTCAGTTGTTGCTTAGTAAACACTTAATTCAGACTTTCCTTCGTTTTCAGGTTTTGCACAGTTGTGACAGGTATTGCGCTGGCATTGTGTCGCACACGATCATATTTTGGCACAGCTGTGCTGGCTTCCATGCGTCAGAAATTAGGGGGTGCCGTCGGACAATTCGACTGATTCGGACTGAACGCGGGATTTAACTTTCAAATTGTTTTGCAAGAGAATGCACTTACATGCACCAGGAAGAAGAAGGTGAACTCTGTCCAACCTGAGAGGGGAAGCAACACATGCAGGATATTGACTACTCAGAAAGAACAAAGTGGGTGTGTATACAAATGGTATAAACTTTATTAAATGCAATCATCATTAAAAACAGTGTCAGACCACTGAAAATTAAAAAACATCCCACACATAAACCCCGGTCACAGTAATCAATTAATTAGGAATACATAAAGATAACACCGCAATGGTAAAAACATCCAAAGCCAATAGGATAATCTCAGCAAAAAATCACGATGCATAAATATGTAGAAGCTTAGTACCAAAGCATGTAGAATGCCAAAAGGAATAAAAGTACAGTAAATAGAATATTACCTAGTAGTAGGCAGTACGGGGATGTGGGAGAAAGGACCTTTACTGTATTTTGGCATTCTTCAAAGCTTTGCTACTAAGCTTCTACATCAGGGGTCTCAAACTCGCGGCCCGCGGGCCAACTGCGGGACAATATTTTGCGGCCCCCACCTGGTCGCGCTGCATGGAGAGGGCTCACGGGCTGAGCCCTCTCCATAGCCGGTAAGTCTTTTCTGCATATTGCAGCAAAGGCTTACCGGTAACACCCGCGATCGGTGCTAGCACCGATCGCGGGTGCTTTCACAGCGATGGCTGCCGACAAAGCTGCCGGCAGCCTCAAAAAGATAGCGGCGCATGGGCGCCGCCATCTTACCTGGGATCGCCGCTCCCCGTGACGTCATCGGGGGGCGGAGATCCGTCTCCATGGTAGCCTCAGGTCTTCCGAAGACCCGAGGCTATTTCGTTTTAACCCCTTCATTACAATGTGCTGATAGCACATTGTAATGAATGAGGAGGAAAATCTCCATATACTGCCATACTGTAGTATGGCAGTATATGATAGGATCGATCAGACAACCTAGGGTTAAAGTACCCTAGGGAGTCTGAAAAATAGTATAAATAAAAATAAAAAAAAGTTTAAAAAAAAAAAACCTTGTTTGTCTCAACTCGATACTTCGTATATTATCCCGTGTTTCTACGTTCACTTTGGTAGAGAATGGGTACTTGCAATATTTCATGTCACTATGGTGACACTTGTCTGCTACCACACGAACAATTGCCGGGGGGGAACATATGCGTCACCAAAGGCTGTGGGCAATGATCCATCAAAAAGTGTAAGAATTTGGTGCAGCTGTGTACCGTCCATTAAAAAAAGTTCTTTATACATTCCTACAGCTCTACAATGTGTCATTCTTCTACTATCCCATCTAGAAAGGTATAAATGACATGACAACTGGGTGTTGCCATTCCCTTGTTACAAGGGGAGTGGCTTTTAAACATCCAGCATTGATGGGAGTATTTCACACTGGGTAACACATAAAAATTGATTACTGTCCAGTTCCAATTTCCCTTTCTTTCCCTTGCTGTGTATAGTTAACTCTCAGTTGTTGCTTAGTAAACACTTAATTCAGACTTTCCTTCGTTTTCGGGTTTTGCACAGTTGTGACAGGTATTTAACAGGTGTCTGCGGTGGCATTGTGTCGCACATGATCAGATTTTGGCACAGCTGCGCTGGCTTCCATGCGTCAGAAATTAGGGGGTGCCGTCGGACAGTTCGACTGATTCGGACTGAACGCAGGATTTAACTTTCAAATTGTTTCGCAAGAGTATGCACTTACATGCACCGGGAAGAAGAAGGTGAACTCTGTCCAACCTGAGAGGGGAGTGACACATGCAGGATATTGACTACTCAGAAAGAACAAAGTGGGTGTGTATACAAATGGTATAAACTTTATTAAATGCAATCATCATTAAAAACAGTGATAGGCCACTGAAAATTACAAAACATCCCACACATAAACCCCGGTCACAGTAATCAATTAATTAGGAATATATAAAGATAACACTGCAATGGTAAAAACATCCAAAGCCAATAAGATAATCCCAGCAAAAAATCACGATGCATAAATATGTAGAAGCTTAGTAGCAAAGCATGTAGAATGCCAAAAGGAATAAAAGTACAGTAAATAGAATATTACCTAGTAGTAGGCAGTACGGGGATGTGGGAGAGAGGACCTTTACTGTATTTTGGCATTCTTCAAAGCTTTGCTACTAAGCTTCTACATATTTATGCATCGTGATTTTTTGCTGAAATTATCTTATTGGCTTTGGATGTTTTTACCATTTCAGTGTTATCTTTATATATTCCTAATTATTTGATTATTGTGACCAGGGTTTATGTATGGGATATTTTGTAATTTTTTAGTGATCTGACACTGTTTTTAACGCTGATTACATTTAAGAAAGTTTATACGATTTTTGTTCTTTCTGAGTAGTTTATAATCTTATTAGGGGTGTGTTTAACGTCTCCCAGCTTGGGGCTTTCCTTGCACTGGGAGACGCTGTGACATTTGAATCTGAATAATGATATTTTGTGTGGAAAACTTGATGCGGCCCAGCCTTACCCAGAATCTACCTCCAACGGCCCCCAGGTAAATTGAGTTTGAGACCCCTGTTCTACATACTTATACATCGTGACTTTTTGCTGAGATTATCTTATTGGCTTTGGATGTTTTTACCATTGCAGTGTTATCTTTATATATTCCTAATTATTTGATTATTGTGACCAGGGTTTATGTATGGGATGTTTTGTAATTTTCAGTGGTCTGACACTGTTTTTCATGCTGATTTTAATGCTGATTACATTTAAGAAAGTTTATACGATTTTGTATACACACCCGCTTTGTTCTTTCTGAGTAGTTTATAATCTTATTAGGGGTGTGTTTAACTCAATTTTTGTATATTGCCCCTACACTGAGCTTTAACATGCAGGATATCGGACGCACGATCTTAGGCCCGTTCCACACTTGCGAGTGTGATGCAATGAACTCGCATCACACTTGCAAGTGTGGAACGGGCCTTAGTGTATCCGGCAGAATGCATTATCGTCAGACAATGCACTTTTGGGGAACTTCAGCAGACAGGTAAGTAGATGTATCTGTGCCCAAATAAAGTTTATATTCCAGTTACGCATCACGTGGATACATATTAATCTCTGTTTTCCTCACTTCCATCAGTGTCACTGAGATGTGTATAGGAGATAACTTATCCTCTAAAGTCTTTTTGAGCATTTTCATTTTCTATTATCCCAGGGGGATAAAATTAAGATAAAAAATATTCATATTTATTTAAACGTTTTCTCACATCCCTTAAAACACATTCAGCAAAAAATGAGCGTAGAAGCTGAAACCCTATATCTCCGGGGGATTCTTAACATTTCCATATATTATTCCTCCAGATAAAATATTGAGCATTGTGTCATACATCCCAGATGCCAATAAAGATGTCCAGAGTAAAATAAATGAAAATGCCTCAGAAATAACGACCTCCTGCTCAGCCACCAATGGATAATTATCCTTGGGGCACTTTATTTTTGCATTAGCACTAATCTGTTACAGAAAGGGTCTGCTACATTCTTATTGGATTTCAGGTGGTTTATGGGAGATTTGTATTGATTTAAAATAAGTTGACTGACATTGTGGCAATAAATTTTCCTAGTTATCACTGATGAATTTGGATTTTATATGGCTTATCTCACCATAATACTTCTTTTATTACCGTCAATGGGTCTGCTTGTTACAAAGTCAATAGTTGTTTTGTTTTTCATGTTGCAAGTTATTTCATGTCTTAATAAATAATTCTATAAAATGAAGAAGAAGCCCAGACACTTTAGACAGCATTACTTGCCCTTAGATGCTAAACTTTCTTATACATGTATACAGGATGTTTTCTAATATTGCATCCCATGTCACTAAATGGAGTGTCATTCTTTCGCCTACTTCTGGATACCCAGTTAAAGCCAAAGGCACACATTGTAACATTTGTGCCTGTCCCGACATCCACACTACACGCTGCCCATAAATTAGAGCAAAAGATGAGCTGATGACTGTGATTTTGTACTTAGCTTGCATTATGTCCTGCACTAGTCTGAACACTGGCTAAGTTAAGTCTTGTCTATCTTAATTGATTTCTACAACACCCATCTGTCTTGACTTTGTTCTGGGCTTTTTAACATCATTGAATACCATCTTGAGATTGATATGCTTTTAATGTGGTGTTACTTTTATTGTATGTTTTGAGTATTGTCATGTTTAACCCCTTAAGGACGCAGGGTTTTTTCGCTCATTTCTCGCTTTGCACCTTTAAAAATACATAACATTTTCATTTTTCAGTGTACAGAGCTGTGTGAGGGCTTATTTTGTGTGTAACAAATTTTACTTTCCGATGATATTATTTATTATAATATGCCGTGTACTGGGAAGCAGGAAAAAAATTCCAAATGTGGAAAAATTGAAAAAAACACACATGTGCTTGTGGGCTCAGTTTTACGACTTTCACTCCGCACTCCAAATAACACCTCTATTTTATTCTTTGGTTGGGTACGATCATGGTGATCCAAATTTATAATTATACACAGGCTTTATTGCGTGTTAATACTTTTCAACAAATTAAACAAATGTGTACGAAAAAAGGAAAAAAAATTGCCATCTTCTAAAACGGCTAATGACTTTTTCATACTTTTGGTGTATGGGAGATCTAGTTGATATGTTTTTTTTTGTTGCGGATGAGACGATATTTTCATTGGCAACATTGTTGATGACTGTGTGGCAAATTTGATCACTCTTCAATGTACATTTTTTATGTTCATGTAAAAGAAAGCGTAAAAGTCCACTTCGGCCATTTCCTTCCCGGAGGTTCACCGCCGCCCGGTTATAACCGGTTTTATATTTTTTGATAGATCGGTAGTGGTAAATTATCCCCTAATTATTTGACACTGGAGGCGCGATATGGACCGTGGATTAAGAGCAATCGAAACTGCGATACCTCACTGTTTTTGTGATTTTTTACGATTATTGTGTTTTTCAAAAAATCAGTTTCTAGGGAACCGGGGGGGTTGATTTACTTTTTAAAAATCTTTTATATTTTTGTTACATTTTTTTAACTTTCTCTTTTCTTTTTTTTTTCACTATTTCTTAGACCCTCTAGGGTACATTAACCCTAGATGGAAAGATCGTTCCTACCATATACTGCAATACAACTGTATTGCAGCATATGGCCTCTCTGCTTATGATTCATTACAAGGAGCCACTGGCTCATTGTAACGAATCTTCAGAAACCATGCAGCCTCGGCTCTGACGAAGGCCCGAGAATGTCAAGGCAACCGATCGCCGCCCTCCTTTATTGGCCTTTTAGGCGCATGTTTTTTTTACCATTTTCAGTGTTTCTTATATATTCCAATAGTCTTTTAAAATTTGTGGACGCGTAAAGGTGTTTATCAATAATCGGGATGTTTTAGGTTCTGACTGACCGGCCACTGTGTTTAGTAAAACGCCCTTGTTTTTTAATGCGGGAGTTCATTTAGAGTATGTTGTGAGTACGACTCTTGTATACCCACGCTTTGGTTCTTTCCCATAGTTATAATCTTAATTATGGGTGTGTTTTAACTCAATTTTTGTATCAGTCCATGCCCCTACGACTCAGCTTGAACATGCAGATATCGGACGGCACGATCTTAGCCCCCTTTCCAAACCAAACTTGCGAAGTTATGCAATGAAAACTCCGCATCCCAATCTGCAAGCAATGCTGCCCGGGACCCACGACCCCCAAACTCTGCAACCTCGATGTGACTCCCAGCCGGGGTTTCCCACTTCAACTCCACGCTCGGGATCGTTGGGGCCGTGCGTTTCCGGCAGCATGCGTATACGGTGATGTAGCGAGTTCAGATGCTCACACTCGCAAGTTGGGAACGGGCCTTAGGTCTCGCCAATGCATTATGTCATACAGCACTTTTGGGAACTCTCACAGCACGGTAAGTAAGTCTGTGTCCCCAAATAAAGTTTATATTCCCGATACGCATCGTGGATACATATTAATCTCTGTTTTCCTTCTCACTTCCATCTTTGGTCACCTGAGATGGTGGATTAGATAACTTATCCTCTAAATCTTTTTGACATTTTCAATTTTTCTTTATATCCCAGGGGGATAAATTAAGATAAAAAATATTCATATTTATATTAAACGTTTCCTCTCACTCTACTAAAAACACATTCACAAAATGGCGTGAAAGCTGAAACACTTCTATCTCGGGGATTTCTAACATTTCCATATATTATTCCTCCAAGAATAAATTTTTGGCATTGGTTCATACATCCAAGATGCCAATAAAGATGTCCCATAAAATAAATGAAAATGCCTCAGAAATAACGACCTCCTGCTCTAGCCCACATGGACTATTATCCTGGGGCACTTTATTTTTGCATTAGCCCACTAATCTGTTACAAAAGGGTTCTGCTCATTCTTATTGGATTTTCAGGGTGTTTTTTATGGGGATTTTTTGTATTGATTTAAAATAATTTTGATCGACATTGTGCGATAAATTTTCCTAGTTATCACTGATGAATTGGATTTATATGGCTTATCTCACCAATAATACTCTTTTATTACCCGCAATATGGGTCTGCTTGTTACAAAATTCATTTGTTTGTTTTTCATGTTGCAAGTTATTTTTCATAAGCTTATGTAATAATTCTATAAAATGAAGAAAGAACCCAGACCAACTTAACAAGCATTACTTGCCCTTAGATCGCTAAACTTTTGTTATACATGTATACAGGATGTTTTCTAATATTGGCTCCATGTCACTAATGTGAGTGTCATTCTTTCGCCTACTTCTGGATACCGCCCTTCAGTACCATTTGTGTGCCTGTCCCCGACATCACACTAACGCTGCCCTAAATTAGAGCAAAAGAGGAGCTGATGACTGTGAATGTTGTACTTAACTGCATTATGTCCTGCACTAGTCTGAACACTGGCTAAGTTCAGTCTTGTCATCTTAATTGATTTCTCACAACACCCTCTGTCCTTGACTTTTGTTCTGGGCTTTTTTAACTCATGAAACCTTGAGTCATTGAATGACTTGTAAGTGGTGTTTACTTTATTGTATGTTTTGAGTAGTTCCTGTTTAACCCCTTAGAACGCAGAGTTTTTTCGCTCATTTCTCGCTTTCACCTTTAAAATACTAACATTTTCATTTTTTCCGTGATAACAGAGCTGTAGTTGAGGCGTATTTGTGTTGTATAACAATGTTTAACTTTTCCCATGATGTTATTTTTATTAAAGCGTGGTACGTAGGAAGCAGGAAAAAATTCCAAATGTGGAAAATGAAAAAAACACACATGTGCGTACACGTCTTTGTGCTCAATTTTTTTTTACGACTTTCACTCTGACCGCTCCAATACCACCTCTATTTTATTTCCCTTTTTTGTTTGGTAAATCCTGAGGTAAATGGATTACGTGATCCAAATTTTATACACCAATTTATTGCGTTTTTTATACTTTTGTCAACAAATTAACAAATGTTTTTATGTCAAAAAAGGATGGTAAAATTGCACATTCTCGCTGCCACATTTCGGGCAACCCCATTTCCGTCCGGAGGTCACCCGCCGGTTTATAACCGGTTTTATATTTTGATAGATCGGGCGATACACGGCCTATGTGTAAGTTTGTGATTTTTACTGAATTATTGTGGTTCTAGGGAAAGGGTGGTTGATTTTTGAATTTTTAAATTTCTTTCCTTAATTTTTTAACATTTTTTTTACTTTCTCTTTCCCTTTTTTTTTTCACTTATTTCTTAGACCCTAGATGAAAGACTCAATTCCTACATATATCCTGCATAACCAAGCCTGTAAGTGCTAGTCTAATGGCCTCTTTGCTGCGTTATGATTATCCATAATACTGAGCCACGGCTCATTGTAAGCGATTCGTGCTCAACAAAACCATGCAGCCTTGGGGCCTTGACGACAGAGGCCTCGGACAATGCAAGGCCAAACGATCGCCAGCCGCCTGATATTGTGTTCGGGGGAGCGACGACAGACGGTGAAACAGGCGGTGGGTCACTGACTGCCAGCTTGCTTTCCAGTCCGTGCCGATGGCTCGCCAGCAAGAAAGAAAAGGTTAAACCCGTGATCGGTGCCAAGCCTATCCCGGGTGGACGGCGAAATGGGTCGAGCTGCCTTGCAATACGCAGCAAAGACCGCTCTCATGTAAGTAAGGGGTTCCCTCAGCCTGAGCCCTCTTCATGCACCGCTTCATAGGACGTATCCTTGCGGGCTTGAAGGGTTAACTTGTGCATAGACTGCCAAGCCAAAAGAATCTCCTCTTGAGGATTAATAAAGTTTTATCTAATCTAATCTAGATGGTTACATTATCTGAACAATCATCTCCTGAACTCCACTATCCTTATTGCCCCTACTTGTTTCCCTGGATGTCAGGGGCCTGGGGTCCCTCAACTTCTTGAGATTTGTTGGAACTTTCCGAGGGTATGCTAACCATTAAAGAGACTTGTCTGCCCACTTCCTGTGATTATATTAGTTGTTTTTAGAAACTCCTTTAATGTTTTCTAGACTTCCATATTTTGGATTTTTGACTGCTTGCATGCCTTCTGGATATACCTTGTCCCTCTGATTGTGTAAAGAGCACATGTCCTCTATGGTTTATTGCTTGTCTTCAATTCTTCTTGTCGGTTCATTAGCTTTACTTTGCACAAGAAGAGAACATCGACCAGTTGTCACCTATTGTCTAGGTTAGGATAAACAAGTAAGGTCGAGAAAGACAGTTGGAGATGTAAGTTGCGAAATCATGTATGTCTCTCTTTCCTTTTCCAATTTAGGCTGTTCCAACGAGCAGCATTGCACACTGGAATGAAATATTCTAACTTGATCCCACGCAGGTCCACCTGAAACAACACCCTTAAGCAATCCTGTGTGAAGTACATCACAATCCAGTATAACAGATGAATCAAGAAGTTTCAAAACTCCATTTAATTTTCAGAAGGACTGGAGGCAATTTTGGATCCAATAAGCAAGTAATGGCTGAGAGGGATTACATTTCTTTGGTAGTCCAAAACCACAGCCCTGGTCCACTTTGGTTGAATAATGTTTACCCAACCCGCCCCATTGGACCAGCTAATTTAATTGACCATAATTGTTATATGTTTCCATATACAGCACACAGCCTAAATGATAGGTCACCTCACATATGTTATTTTTTTTTAGTTTCTGAAATTAAATAGCATCCAGGCATAATTGACTGGATGCATTTTAATGTCCATTGGCCAATTTTTTTTTTCTGGCTTTTTTTCTTTAAAGTTAAATTGTTTTACATAAAATTTTAAGTTATATTATATATATAATAATATAATCATGAAACATGCGCCTTCTCCACCAAACCGTAACAGTTGGCTTCAAGAACAAACGAAATATTGATTCGCCCTTCCTATGGGGTTTGCAATACCAACAGAACTATTGCCATCTGTGCAGGTGGGGTTTCTTAGGGAAAGCAGCCATGGTCCCTTTTCTAATCCGTACAAGCAATTTTAAAAATTTGGTAAGTTAACTGAAACATATCTTTCCTTACCTGCACACTTCTTGTGTTTTTTTCTCTCTTTATCTTTGCTAATTAATCCCCATGAAATGCTTTCATTTATCATCATGAGGTCATTTGAAACTAAATTTAGCCATGTGCTAGCTGGGAAAGCACTGTTATTATCCCCTCCAGATATAGTACAGTCTCCATTCCCATAAGTTACAACCAAGAGGCACAGCCCTTTGACGATGATAGGAAGTTTTTCATTTTATAAGCAAATAAACAATCCGGCTAAACAATGGCCGATTAAGAGATGAGCGGCAACTAAAATGCTCGGAAAAGGAAGAGGGTGCTCTTTGCGTCGAGCCGAACCTTGCCAGATGTTCGAGTGCTCGTTTCGAGTAAACGAGCCCCATTTGATCATTTGAGACCCTTGCCTTTGTCATTAAAATTTAAACACTTAACGAGCACAGTTAAATACCGTGCAGAACAGACTTTGAATTGTTCGGACAATCGCAATCTGTTTTCCGGAGAACACGCGTGCAGAACGGTGGTTCTCCGAATAGTTAATTTGAAGAAACAGATATGTGGTGAAGAAACCAAACCTTTGCAGATGTTTGGAAAACATTTCTCAAGCTTTGTTGTTCTACACTATACTTCGTCTCTTCAAATACTATTGTGAGAACACCGTTCTGCAACGCGTGTCTCTAGAATCTGCACATCTCGATCTCTCTCGGGATCACACTCGTGGCAGAACGGTGTGCTCCGCAATAGTATTTGAAAGAACAATATTTATTAAGGAAACAGTTGCAGATGTTGCCAAATCTGTAATGTGTGTCTTCACCCCACATTATTGTTGTTCTCAAACTATTCGAGAACACAGGTCTCTGCAGCGGGCGTGTCTACCGGAACAGATTTGCAGATGGTTTCCAGCCGAACATCCCTGCAATCGTTTCTGACACTGTGTTCTTTCACGTTTTCTCTTCAATTGATAACAAATAAAATTAATGTTTTAATCGTACTTTTTAGGTTGCTTCTACTTGTGTTTTTTTTAAAATTAATGCTGTACATCGAGCAGGGCAAATAATCGTCCGAGCAACGACCGGTACCGATATCTTACATTACTCTACCGAGCATCAAGCTCGGAACGAGTATACTCGCTCATCCAACTAATCCTAATGCAACGCAATGCTAACTCTGTACCAAGAGGATAAATCAGCAATACAAAATTCACCAGAGACTGGCAAAATCCATGGAATACCTGCACATAGAAACAATGAAAACTGTTTTTATAGATTTTTGTGTTGCTCCTTGTTCCCCTTTATATGTAATAGATAAAAACTAATATTTTGAATGCAAGTAATAAAGTATGTCCCACATATGGGAGCCACAGTCTTTCATAACACTTTGTATAATACAATCTATACTCTGCTATCATAATACAATGTATCTGCATATTGCAGATTGCTCATGACAAATTATTCATAGTATAACCCTCTCTTGGTTCCCTTGTTATCTTTTCAATTTTTCCTCCAGGGCATGTTTTTGCTAAATCCTCCTCATCTGTCAGTTTGTTTGTGTACTGTATGTACTTTTACTGTGGATTTGAGTTTCACCGCGAGGCATACAGTAGGAGCTACTGCAATCTATATTTTTATCCTGATGCTTACTTACAGTCCCATAGTCTCTGAGCGAACCTAAAGATCTTCAACTGCCAAAAAACCCTTGTCTTTAGGTTTACTAAAAAGCTTACTGGCACCTATTATGGAACATACATCGGCATATTAGTTTATTTTAAGTGTAAAACACCAAAACATATTTTATTAGGTTAACTGATGTGAAAAGACGGTAATGATACTGATCGCCTGCTGACTCGCCCGACTCCTGGGAGATCTGGTCCACCCTGATCAAGTGGGGTTCATACTCACTAGAGAAGCTTGGGATAATAACCTAAAATCCTTCTCCCTGATACATCAAATGACACAAATGAGAATCCCCACTCTCATTCTTTCGCACGACACCAAAAAGGCATTTGATCAAATAGGACTACGACCAAGGATACGGGCAAAGATGAAAGCCTTATACAGTGCCCCTTGTGGGCAAATAAAAATTAATGGTTCCCTGTTACCTCACTTCTCTATCAAAAATGGAACCAGGCAGGGATCTCCCCTTTCCCCTCTCCTGTATGCAATGGGGATAGAGCACCTCCTCAATGCCATTCGATCACATCTAGACATCACAAGAATCACGATAGGGGACCACAAGTATAAATGCTCCGCCTTTGTGGACAATGTTTTGTTATATTTAACAAATCCAAAGGTTCTTGAAACATTTGGTCATTTCAGCAATCACAAAATTAATGTAACCAAAAGTGTGGCGATGAACCTCAACCTCTCGGAACCCCAGACAAGAGACTTTGGTCTGAGCTATCCCTTTTCCTGGCAACAAAAAGCCATCACCTATCTGGCAATCCAGGTCCACTTAGACCTCAAATCCACATATATGTTAAACTATGACACCTTCCTACAATGTACAAAGAGGGAATTAGCAAATTGGGCATCCAAGCAGATTTCATGGGTAGGGAAAGTTAATTGTGTCAAGATGACCATACTCCCAAGGCTTCTTTATCTCTTTCAGATGATCTCTTGGCCTAACCCAAGCTGTTCTTTCAGAAACTGCTGAGTTTCCTTAACAAGTTCCTCTGGTCTTCCTCTCCTCCAAGGATAGTGAGCACCAATATGACAGCAAGAAAACTGCAGGGGGGACTGGGACTCCCTGACTGCAAAAGTTACTTCCTCGCTGCCTCATACGCGAGGATACTAGATTGGTTCCACAGCGGGAATAACAAGTTATATCTATGCCTTGAGAATAGTCTCTCATCTGTACCTTTGACCACCCTACCCCGGTCCCACTCTTATTCCTCACTGGACCATTGCCAAAACACCGTTCTTTTTGTGGCTCTCCAAGTCTTAAAAACTCTAAAAAAAACTAGATGCTTCCACACGCCTCTTCGACCCTGATGGACCTATGATCCCTATTACCGATAACCCTGATTTCCCTCCAGGCACCCACTCAAAAACACTCAATCGCTACATTTCTACAATGCAAACAAGGGACACCTAAACCTCCACCGAGAACTTCAGCCTTCTGAGTCCTTGTGCACTTCCCCCTCAGCCACCCCCCACTCTATATCAGTGTTCTACAGCCTTTTACAAGATGAATGGGCGAAAGTGACCCCGTCATATGTAAGGGCCTGGGAAGGAGAACTGGGGACAATATCCATGCCAGAAGATTGGTCAAAAGCTAACAAACTTTGCCACAAAGTATCCACTTCGGGTAAGGCCCAGGAAACAAATTTTAAAATTATGTCTAGGTAGAACTGGACCCCTGCTAAGCTAAATTCTATCTATCCGCCTTGCCCCGCTGAGTGCTGCAGGGGCAGACAGAATGTAGGCAGTATATTGCACATGGTAGGAATGCCCAGTATTACAACCCTTCTGGACACACGTTGTAACGGTGACAAATTAATTGACGGGCCACACACTAAGTAATGAGCCGGCACAACTCTTACTGTCCATGCTCCCACTACCTCCTTCTAAGGCAAAAAAGTCTTTGAATGGTTTCTTACTGATTGCTGCTCGCTCACTTATGTCTGACTGGTTTACAGAGATCCTGCATCTACAGAGGATAGAAGAACTTTCTGCAGAACTCCACTGCTCAGGGGAAAGCCACTCCCGGACATGGGGCCCCTGGATGGACTTTGTACTCTCTCCTGCCTACACCCCCGCTGACAGACTAAGAATACCTGACCCAACTGTCCCTCACTCTTCTTACCATTCCCCTCTCTCCTTTTTTGTTCCACAGTTTGACTTGGTATTGTTTGAACTAGTATTGGTTTTGGACACAGATATTGTTCCAATGAAGCATACTAACGCTTCACTAATGTACAATTGTTTTAGCTTATATATCCACCTGTTTTGTTCTCTTATGCACACAGTTCATTAACATGCAATGTTATTACCTTAATGCATTGATCTCCTGTATGTAAACAATTTAGCTATCAATAAAATAATTTGAAAAAAAAGAAGGTAATAATACATAGAAAAATGAAATTTCTGATTTTCTCTTTTTATGACTAATGGGAGGACTAAGGACATAAAAATGGACACAGATAGTGAGCTCTAACTCTGAAACCAACAGCTATTTCTACTTACTTGGAACAACCTTAGGCAGTGGCCAGTAACTAGACAAGATAAAGACTAGATAAAGATAAAACACTGTAGACAAATAAGAATAGTCATAAGAGCTAGGTCACAACAAAATAAAGCAAATGCAGTACAATATTACAAGGCAGTAAAACCCTCTGAACACAAGTCAAAGGTGAAGATACCAGAAAAACAATGATCAGCTTCACAAGCAAGGGATAAAGTATGAAGCTATGAAGACAAAACTTCTATAGGCAGCTCCCTAGAAAGGTGGGAAGCCTATTATGTGATCTCAGAGCCATGGCTTAAATGGTGTTAGTGCCAGAAGTCAGAGATCAAGACAACACAGAAATCAGAGGAATAATGTGAGAACCTGGGAACCCAATTGGATAACTAACAATGAATCAGAACTAAGCTGCATAAAAAGATGGGTGTGGTGCTAATCCATCCAAACATCATAGAAGCTTAAACCAGTGTTCTTTCTACAGTTGTTAATACTGCAAATTTTTTTTTTTTTTAGATTTAATTAAAAAAATAATAATGTTGATAGAGCTAAGAGAGCAAGTGTCAAGTACCATAAACGCTAACCAGGATAACAGGACTATGTAGCCACAACAACCCCAGGTCTCGAGGGAGACCTGCTCTGCCTCTGAACAGCACTATGTTCAACTTATAGTCTTGATGATATGTTCCATGATCAGTTACAGCAGTCTCCAGAACATGGCATCATAAAGCCTGGTCCAGTCTGTTAAAAGAGGATGGATACTTAAGGTGAAGATCACTACTGCAATAACTGGCCCAAGTGGTGGTTTCTACAAAAATAGCTAGTCAATGAATGACCACAGCCATTTGTGTAGAGGTCACCACTAAGGCCTGCGATTGACTGCAATGGATATCTACCTTCAACTGTCATCTGTCAACAACTGAACATCAACAACAACTGCCTTTCCACATCAATCCCATTTTGGTAAACATTCAAAATTAGTAATTAGTTCCTATCAAATTTTTTATTCACAACATTTTATCTAAAATCAAAATTGCATAATTAACTATTATTCCAATATTTATTTCTGGCTTGTAGAAATTAATTATAAGAACTTCATGTAGAATTTTTGAAATTCTTCCAGAATCTTGTGTAACTGTGATGCCAATTCTTTGCCCATGGGACATTTGAATGACAGACTTTGATAAAAGAGATGATGTGAAAACAGGTGGTCTGGGATTGTTGGAAACAACAGAACATCTGGTCTTTAAAGTCTGACATTGTTAGATTTCATTGTGTTTCTCCATCTAAGCTGTATTGGTGTTAAAGTTGAGTATCTAGGTTGGAGCCATGTAAAAGTGCCTCCCCCTGAGGTGTACAAGGATATAAATAAAAAGGCAAAATGTTTAACACATGATGAAAAATTCATTGTGATCAATGAGCATCACTTATGATGATGTGTGATCTTTGCAGCATGGATGTAATAATTCATATCATTACCTAGCGGGATAATGAGAATTATGATTGTTCATAAACAGAAGATATCAAAGGGAGATAAAATAGAAAAAAGTTGTTTATGTAAAGTGCCGCATTACTTTATCTTCTTCTGTTTTTGTAAGAAGTGTTCCTTTTATGTGCAAGAGCAACTGTGTGATGTTCAGTTGAGCAGGTAGAGACACAACATCATTGGATAAGACATACAGGTATTCACCGCTCCTCCAACTTTACATTCTCCAACCTTAGTGGTCATTAAAACCATTTTAGGCCCTTGCACCAAGCACGGATCCAAGAAAGCCCAGATTTAAAGTCTGGAGAAATTTCAAACAGTCTTAGGCCCGTCCCACACTTGCGAGTGTGATGTGATGAACTTGCATCACACTCGCAACGCATGCTGCCCGGATTGCATGGCCCGAACACTTCAAACTGGAACTGAATTCAGCATGTCAGTTCAGTCCCGGTTTGCAGTGTTCGGGCCGGGAGATACCGGTAGCATGCGTTGCGAGTGTGATGCAAGTTCATCGCATCACACTCGCAATTGTGGAACGGCCTTAGGCTACTTGCACATGAACATGGACAAAAACGTGTAAGTGCCAACGGCGTTAACAGCCATTTTCCACAATCAATTTGTTTCACTCTGGTATCTGTTTTCACAAACCATTATTAACTGTAGTCTATGAGTAATCAGTGAAAAAAAATCCATCCAGAACATGCTCTACTTTTTAATGGAGAGGTTGTGTGGTACACAATGTAGTCCCTGTTCTGGATGATTATGAATAAAATCAGTATCTGGCATATGGCTAGCTAATTTATTAAAAAGAACCATTTATGGTTATATGGAACAACCGCCTACCCACAGGTCCATATGGACACCTGGTGCCCCCAATAGTCCTATATGAATGGGATATGAAGGAAAATCGAGTCCATTGAGCCCCATTTTCGCCACTTCCAGCACTTGTGCAGTGATTCAGTGAAGCCGGGTACCATGTGCCGGAGTAAGGGTGTTCTTCCTTGGCTTAAATGAAGATCTGTGCATGCAAAGGATGTTAAAATCACTTTGAAATGCTCAATTTCATTTGTCGCAATGGCAAGGCGCAAAAACTGAGTAAAAACGCACTTGCTCCAAAACAACACCAAACATGGACAAAAATAAACTAATGATAAATAACTCCCATAGTTTTTTGTAATGTGCCCCCCTTCTTAAATTTTATTACTATCTGGGACACTAATCCCATATCAACACGTCAACACGTCTTCCATAAGAAACACTTAGGCAGTACTGTATCCAGTAAGGGACCGAACGCAGGACCTTTTACATTCAGAATGACATTACTTCATATTAATAGTTTTTAATCTGAAACAAAAGGGAGGATAAAGTAAAATATATTTTCTTTGAAGCTTCCCGTTTTTAGTATGGTGACATTTGAGATAATGACTTGTCCCCTCCAATACATTATGTAAGATTATCACTCTTAAGTGAAAGGACACAGGAGAACACATTAACCTGAAACCTCCTAACTAATTGCACTGATACACAAGAGTTCTGTACTGGAACATGACAAGAGAAGATTAAATACCAAGAAGATTTAAAGTCCCACTCCTGCTGTGATGATGGGATTTGGTTAGACATTAGATGTTTTTACTAAACTTTTTTGCAATTTTTCCCCCCATTTTCTTTTGTTAAAATTATGGGGAAATTCTTAAAACCCTTTTTTTAGGTCGTAAAAGGGGGCAAATGGTGAAAATATTTTATTCAACCGGATATGTTTTGCTACAATCACTACCATACTTTTTCCTGCTGAACAAGGGCGGGGGTCGTCTTGTTGGTTTCAGGACAGGTATGAAAAACATCCTTCATGCCCTCCCCCCATTTACTATAGGAAAAAAGATTCATAGGCAGGGGCATAACCAGAACTAGGAAAGGGCTCAAATGTAAACTTTTAACTGCCCCCCCTCAAACATACACACACACTCTTACCACCATGCTGCTTCCATTTAAAGCAGGCAATCCTGTGTTATTCTTTATTGATGGAAAGAGATGGAGGAATTGTTGGAGTCTTACACTTTTGGACCCCCACCAAGCAGCAAGAATCAACAGAGCATCATTTTCTATTCAGTGGCTGAATTTTGTTACTGCAGCTCAACTTCAATTAACAATTTGAAATTAAAGAAAATCTACCAGCAGGATCACTTAATATAAACCTAGGACATTTACATGGTGCAGCGTCCCGCCTTGCTCTGCCTCTGGTCTTCTATTTCTTTTTTTTTGGCCTTGTTTGGCTAAAAACAGAATTTCTAAATTATGCAAATCAAACTTGAGGACCACCAGAGCCCCTCCAGGAAATGCCGGGAACTGGGTGATGTCACTGATTCTCTGGCTTGGGCAGTGGAGGGAGGAGTGAATAATTAATAGACAATGGAACCTGGAGAGGCTCTGGTGATACCCCCAGAGATCTTCAGTTACATTTGCATACATTCTCTTTTTTAAACAAACAAGGCCACATAAATGAACTGGAAGACCAAATGAAGACCAAGGTGACACAGCAGATATGTAAGTGTCCTTGGTTTATATTATATCCTTCTGGTAGATTCCTTGAACTACAAAATGTGTCAGACTATGATTAGGAGCATGTTATAGCTCGAAACGTGTCAGTTTTTCCCATTTCGGTACCTTTTTCAAATTTTTATCAAGATGAAATAAACGTGAAGTTTTATTCTACTTATGCCTAAACTTTTGCCTGCCTGGTTGCTGGATTCAATTGTTCCCTCCTTGCTACAAAATGTGAAAGGACATTGAGATCTATCTATCTATCTATCTATCTATCTATCTATCTATCTATCTATCAGCAAACAATTCACTGCAGCACAGTGTCAGAGCACCCCTAAAAAAGTGGGGGGTGTACAAGCTCCAGAGTCTTGGTAATAAAACTCAGCCATGAGTAAGACTTTATCGAAACACGTAGGCTGTGCCTGATATGTGTGCCTTCTCAAGATCTTTATTAGCCTGTTTGGATTTTTTATCGCATTTTGAAAATAAAACTATTGGATTGATATTTTAAGGAACCAGTCTGCAGCGGGATCTTTCTTCTGATTTTTGTGTCACATGAATATAAAATCCAAAAAAAAATGCAGCACACCAAGTTCCAAATTGTGAAAAAAGGAAGGGTTTTATTCCAAGACAGGCCAAAACATACCTGTTTTTGGAATAAAACCCTTTCTTTTTTCACCATTTAGGACTTTAGGCTTTATTTTTTGGACATTCTATCTATCTATTATCTATCTTTATATTTTCTAACTTTTTCAAAAAATCTAATGAACATTTCTATGTGCATATATTGGGAGGTTGTAAAGTGGATCACCGATGGTACATTTTAGTCAGTTCTTTGCAAATTAAGCGCGAATTTTCCACAACAAATGTTGGTTTAATTCACTTCTTCAAAATATCTGAGAAAAGAGTCAATTCCTAAAATCTGTTTAAAGCTACATTTCTTAATTAGTTTGCATAATGCAAAGCGAGGCTATTAATCCCTGTCCCCAATGAATGTTTGTGAAATCGATTGCGGTCTGGATGTGTCTCTTTCACATAACGTTCTTTGCAGTAATGGCCAACAGAGTTACACAAGGTTACCCAGAAAGTGTTTCTCAAAGGTCAAGCAGTAAGTTGATAAAGACCTTGCAGGTTATTACTTTCTAATTTACAAAATGAACATTGGATTTTATTACATAAGACGTCTAATTACTTTAAGGAGCACTCAACGTTAAAGAGATTGTAGAAGACGTTATTGCATTTTACTCTCTTTGGTAAATCACGTGGGTCTGCAAAAAACGCTGACTCTAGAGGACCTGACAATCCTGACGTTATTCTCAGTGTACCTAAAAAGAAAAGATTAAATTATTATGTTATTGTGAGACTTCTATTAGAGGCCCACACTATGTTTTTTAATCTTTGGGTTCTTCGGGTCAGCAGCGTTCTACTAAGAAATACTGCTGGGAACAATACTGCGCCCCCAACTTTTTGAAGCCGCCGGCAGCTTTGCTGGTACTGATCGTGGGCGTTACCAGTAAGTGTTTGCTGTAATATGCAACATAGACTTACCTGCTATGGAGAGGGCACAGCCCATGAGCCCTCTCCATTCTCTCGCACCCGACGTGTGCCGTACAATTAATCCATGCGTCGGGAAGGGGTTAAACACATGTGTTTTTGTATGTTTACCATATGTTTGTCTGGTTTTAATTAGTTTCACAGCAACCTACACTTCTAGAAATTAAGATAAACAGGTCCAAACCAGCCAAAGTAAACAAACAAAAAGCATGCATTAAATACCGTCCAAGAATGCCCTGTGTGGCAGCACCCTTAATCGTCAAGCTCTCCATAAGGAGAACGCTCACTTTCTGACCCTAAGCTCTATGTAAATCTCCCTTGTTTACTGAGATTTTATATATATTTGTGTGTGTGTGTAAACTAACAGAAAAGAGTCACTTCTGCCTGAGAAGAGTTGCTTTTGGAGGGGGAGCCCCACTATAGATGTCCTTATCTTGGACTGTATAGTAGATGAATAGAAAAACCAAGTCCGCACAGTGTAAGTAATCCTCAACAGAGGGGGTGCAAAGCCTCCACAGATCCTGGCAAGGTCCTCTATTAGTAAAAGTAATATAAAAAAACACAGGAAGCACTCCAGACGTCAAAAAATCTAATTGGGGTGACGTTAACAAATGAACCCACCTGGGTTTGTATAGCAAATACATCATACAGCAATGAATACAAGTGGGCGTGTACTAAAGTGCAAAGTGCATCATTTGCATACATTTTATAAAATCATCCATGTAACAGTGACAATTCATATAAAAAAAATCATAAAACTGGAGGTCAACTTTCTCAACTTGTAATTATCACACCAGGATGAATTGTAGTTATCGATCTTCCTCCAATCCCAAGGGAAACGTAGAAACTCCAATTAAGGATAGACTCCTATTCAGACCACGGAATCGCCGTGTGTTTTTTTCTCTTTTTTTCTGCTCACATATTCTTCCTTCAAAAATGGTGCCACTACAGGAGATATTGTGTACATATAGCAAAGCCTGCGCACATTTTCAAAATCTGTTTGATAGTCAGGTGCTCACATTTATACCAGATAAAAAAAGCTTTAGAAATTGCATCGGTGTGTGTGATTAGCTATTCGAACAGATTTCCAAACTTTGAACAAGCTATGCCATATGTATACGTTATCTCCTGTAGTCAAGGCATTTATGGAGGAAGAATATGTGTGCAGAAAAAGGAGAACAAAACGCATAGTGATCCTGTGGTCTGAATAGAAGTCTATAGAAGTTTCTACGTTTCCCTTGGGGATTGGAGCTCGTTAGCTACATTTCATCCTGGTGTGATGATTACAAGTTGAGGACAATGGGGGGACATTTACTTAAAGTGTCGGTGTCTGCATTGGCTTTGTTACCGACCTGCTCTTGGAAAGAAGATACACATTTAATATTGTAGAGCTGTGCAGAGACATTTCTGGCGCCGAGACCATTTTCTGTCCCTGGGACCAAAATTTGTCCCGAGCACCAGAAATGTGTCCAACAGTCCCTGCTAGACCAGTTTTCTTTTGGTCTACTTTCCGCCAGTTTACAGCGCCCAAAAAGGGCTGCGACACATATTAATTGTGTCTGAGTTTCCACTCCGCCAAAGCCACGCCCCTTTTCGGAGAAGAGTCGCAGCAGACGGAAAAAGTCATTTTTTCTGGCTCCGCCAGCTAATAAATAGGTCTGAGAGCAGAACATGTGGTGAGAGCGCCACAAAACTGCCGGAAACGCCATAGTAAATGTCCCCCAATGAGTTTTACTTTTATAATTTTATATTTTTACTTCTGAATGGTTGGACCGATTCGGGACTGGATGCACCGAACTTGAATCCAATATTGTGGGTATGTGCTTAATGCAATTTTTTTAATAGTTTTTTTTTTAATATAAAAAATCATATTAGCTCATGTGTAATTCATTTTTACATAATCGCAGTCAAGCTTATAAATGTGCAAAGATTTTCCACTCTGTCAAATTTCATACGAGTGTATCTGCAGGAGCATAATGTGAACATGGTTTAAGCATATAGTTAGAATATCCGTATTAGATCAGCACGTACCTCCCTGAGTTGAATACATCTCAGTCTAGAGACATACGTGCATCAGAGTCCCTGGCACTCCACCACACATGCGCCAAAAAGTGGCACATGTGCGGTATGGTCAAACAACTACTATTTTTTCTACAATAGGGCTCTATAATAGTTATCACTATTTTGGTGATTTTGGTGTAAATCTTATCTTTTATGCACCATGTGTCTGAACCCAAGATATGAACAGTTAGAGATATTTATAGCTGTAAATGTAAGATACAGATAAAGAGGGAGATTTATCAGGGCATCTAGCATTATAATTATGTTCCCCTTTATTTCAGCTCCACAGCAAGTGGGCATGGAAGGGACTGAATGGGGCACACCCGGTTGCAGAGTGGGCCAGTGTGGGGTGTTTCTGCCCTGCGCCTGAGCACTTGCTATAGCCCGCAACCAATCAAGCCTATTTCTACACAGGGCCTGGTATAGAAGTGTGAGCTAACACAGTAAACCACCAATTACACCGGGATGGCGAGACCTCCTGATGTCTCCGGTGGTTCTGGAGTGGCAGGATTTTTATAATGGGTGGACAAATGAAGCGCCAGTGTTTGATAAATCTCACCTCAAGATATGCACATTATGGGGCAGATTTACTTACCCGGTCCATTCACGATCCATCGGCGCGTTCTCTGCGGTGGATTCAGGTCCGGCCGAGATTCACTAAGGTAGTTCCTCCAACGTCCACCAGGTGTCGCTGCTGCGCTGAAGTCCGCCAAGGCCCGCCAGAATGCCCTGAAGTTCACTGGCCTATTCCTGGTGAAGGTAAGTGCGAGTCCCGCAACACTTTTTTTTTTTTTTAAATGCGGCGGTTTTTCCGAATCCGTCGGGTTTTCGTTCGGCCACGCCCCCTAATTTCCGTCGCGTGCATGCCAGTGCCGTTGCGCCACAATCCGATCGCATGTGCCAAAATCCCGCTGCAATACAGGGAAAATCGGCGCAAATATTAGGGTAACACGTTCGGAAAACGCGAATCGGGCCCTTAGTAAACGACCCCCTATGTGTGGATGTGATCATGATGTTTATTAAGTTGGGTCACCTATAATCTGGACACAAAAAAATTACAGTTTAACATTGAAGCTCACAGGTTTCACATAGTATCCGTCAGTAGAGCTGCACTCAGAAGTTGAGGCTGAGTCTGAGCTGCACACTTATAAGTGCCGCAGCGGTGCACCCACTGGTCCCATTAATAGTCTATTGGAAATACATTTAGTGGCCATGCAAGCTTTGATGTTCTTGGGTCTGGTGGAGACATCTATGGGAAACCCTTCGGCATGTGAGCACATCAGACTCCACAATGTCCTCTTTCAAAAGATTTTAAGTAGGTAAAATGTCTTCATGCATGTTGTATCGACATGTCAAGCATTCAACTATCTCTCCCCAAAAGTTTCACTACCTAAAAGAAGCCATTTTTTATCGGACAGCAGGGGAAAATACTTTTGACCTACCATAAATGTCTAATCATATTACAAATGTAATCATTTACATATCGGCCTGAGATATAACTAAATGCCACGATTTGGCCACTTGGATTTTTTTTTTCAATGAGCGTATATTTTCTATCACTGTCATCTTGTCATTTGAATGTAAAAAGCTGTAATGTAGGCATTGAATAATACAATATAAAAGTGACTATAATCTACATATATTTTGGGAAAATTCCCTCTAAATATTCAGAACAGAATTAATACTAGGATGTGTATGAAGATGCCAGAAGTTCATTAAAAATTACCAATCTCATTTACAGCTTTGAAATTGATTTACGCCCCGGTTTAGACAGTGAGAAGACAATTATGCTCAGAAAAGTTGAAGGTAAGGTAAAGGAGGAAGAGGCCAACCAAGTGTGGTGATACAATCTCAAAAATCATTATCTTCTCATTGTGAATTCTGCTGTGGTACCAAACAGATTTGGGTTTTAATAATTTTTGCTTTATATAAATATACATATATATACTGTATATATATATATATATATATATATATATATATATACTCATTCCTCCCACCTGTACCCCATACTCTGCCCCTGAAACAGTTGGTAACATCTAAATTTGCTGCTAATCTTAAACAAACCCATCAAAGTTCAGGTCTGGTGAGTTTTGCTGCACTTTGAACAAAAATTTGGTTCAGATAATTGAACTTGATCAAAGCTGAACACCATTGAAATCAATGGGGACCCAAACTGTTTTATGTCATAATGCCGTTAAAATTAGTTGCAAAATGGCGGTAATAGCAGAGCATGTTTTATGCTTAAAACTATGTTATTATTTTATATGTAAAAAAAATAAAATAAAATATAACATAAATTGAAAAACAAAGATAATAAAATAATAATAATAATGAAAGAGCTGTCAAGGAGAAGTAGTTATCACATGCAGTTATTGTCACTGTGCTATAAGATGGTATGGGTATGCTCACATAGTTACTGTCACTGTGCTATAAGATGGTATGGGTATGCTCACATAGTTACTGTCACTGCACTATAAGATGGTATGGGTATGCTCACATAGATACTGTCACTGCACTATAAGATGGTATGGGTATACTCACATAGATACTGTCACTGCACTATAAGATGGTATGGGTATGCTCACATAGTTACTGTCACTGCACTATAAGATAATATGGGTATGCTCACATAGTTACTGTCACTGTGCTATAAGATGGTATGGGTATGCTCACATAGATACTGTCACTGCACTATAAGATGGTATGGGTATGCTCACATAGTTACTGTCACTGCACTATAAGATGGTATGGGTATGCTCACATAGATACTGTCACTGTGCTATAAGATGGTATTTGCATTGTCACTGCACAAGTAGATGGGATGGTTATACGCCTACAGATACTGTCGCTATACTATAAGATGATATGGGTATACACATGCAGTTATTGTCACTGCACTAGAAGATGGTGTTCATAAGTAGTAACTATCAATAAAGCAGCATCCTATGATACTTTTTGGCAGTATTATGTCGAGCCATCTATAGGGAGATTATCAGGAAATAGATTACAGGCTGTTGCTGGTAACCTATATCATTATTTGCGGCTAACACTTTATGGGGTGTGAGCGCCTCTTCAAGGAACAGTCCGACGGAAAAGCGATCCGCGGAACCTTAGTAAATAAGCCCCATTATGATCCATCTAGTTCTGGGGGGGTGCAAGTGTGGTTATATTATCAGGGAACTGGTGTATATGCACTTTCATCTGGCTTCTGACATTGTACTAGTATCTGACACATTGAAAGAGATTGACACATTGAGATGAGACGGATCAGAAATGAATGAGATTACACAGAGGCTGATAGACCATTGCACTGTTACACTGTGAGCTCTACTACATCTCACAGATATGTGCCTGCCTCCCCCTTCCCACAAATCACTTATCTCCTTGTAGCTTGTAGTTTGCAGCCTCTTTCGCTGCTCACCATCTCCTGGCAAGAAGTGATCAGTGAGAGTCTCTGAGCTCCATGCAGGGGGCGTAGCTACATGCTCAAAGCAGAAAGACATAGAAATCCAAGATGGCCGCCACCCGATCCTATGTCAAAAGTTACAGGGTCGTGTCTGGGGCCAGGCCCGGCGACAGCACCCGGCCAACCCGGGCAAGTGCCGGGGCCCCGGGGTACTGGAGGGGCCCACTCGGGCCCCCGGATCAATTGTACCAGTGTCGCTATAAGACACTGGTACAATTGATCACCATCGGATCGATCACTTTTCTGCCTCTATGCTGTCAGGTCTGGTGAGTTTTGCTGCACTTTGAACAAAAATTTGGTTCGGATAATTGAACTTGATCAAAGCTGAACACCATTGAAATCAATGTGGACCCAAACTGTTTTATGCCATAATCCCGGTAAAATTAGTTGCAAAATGGGGGTAATAGCAGAGCATGTTTTATGCTTAAAACTATGTTATTATTTTATATGTAAAAAAATAAAATATAACATAAATTGAAAAACAAAGATAATAAAATAATAATATTAATAATAATAATGAAACAGCTGTCAAGGAGAAGTAGTTATCACATGCAGTTATTGTCACTGTGCTATAAGATGGTATGGATATGCTCACATAGTTACTGTCACTGTGCTATAAAATGGTATGGGTATGCTCACATAGTTACTGTCACTGCAGTATCACTGCACTACTGTCACTGCTCACATAGTTACTGTCACTGCACTATAAGATGGTATGGGTATGCTCACATAGTTACTGTCACTGCACTATAAGATGGTATGGGTATGCTCAAATAGATACTGTCACTGCACTATAAGATGATATGGGTATGCTCACATAGTTACTGTCACTGCACTATAAGATGGTATGGGTATGCTCACATAGTTACTGTCACTGTGCTATAAGATGGTATGGGTATGCTCACATAGTTACTGTCACTGCACTATAAGATAATATGGGTATACTCACATAGATACTGTCATTGTGCTATAAGATGGTACGGGTATGCTCACATAGATACTGTCACTGCTATCAGATGGTATGGGTATGCTCACATAGTTACTGTCACTGCACTATAAGATGGTATGGGTATGCTCACACAATCTGACACATTGAAAGAGAGATGAGACGGATCAGAAATGAATGAGATTACACAGAGGCTGATAGACCATTGCACTGTTACACTGTGAGCTCTACTACATCTCACAGATATGTGCCTGCCTCCCCCTTCCCACGAATCTTTTATTTCCTTGTAGCTTGTAGTTTGCAGCCTCTTTCTCTGCTCACCATCTCCTGGCAAGAAGTGATCAGTGAGAGTCTCTGAGCTCCATACAGGGGGCGTAGCTACATGCTCAAAGCAGAAAGACATAGAAATCCAAGATGGCCGCCACCCGATCCTATGTCAGAAGTTACAGGGTCGTGTCTGGGGCCAGGCCCGGCGCCAGAACCCGGCCAACCCGGGCAAGTGCCGGGGCCCCGGGGTACTGGAGGG